>JABBWA010000393.1:0-41280 GCA_016628065.1 Suillus lakei
AGATCTGACATGTCCAGATCAGGGTTTCCGTCCAGGTACTGAGAATATTCAGCGCAAACTTTGAATTCAGAAATGCCTAACTTGAGATGGACATCGTACCGCTTCGTACTGTCGCCCTCGTTAAGCGGCTCAATCACCGCCGCTCGAGTCCCTAAGCGCCTTGAACGTGTCCAAATTTCGCTGAATGTCCTTTATATTCCCAAACGCGTCACAAACCGGCCAGCTGGCAAACAGCTGTACTTGCTGAAGAGAAAATTCAAAGTAGATCATCGTCGGGAGTTTGGTGAGAGTCACGTTGGCACTGCCTCTAGAATAACAGTATTCCAATTTGGATTCCTTCCGGGCCGCATTTCATTTATACTAAAAAATGCACCCAGTGACCGCTGAGAATACGCACAGTGGTCGACCGCAGTAAAAGTTAGATAGTATACTAGTACTGACGCCTTCGGTTGGCACTTCCCACCTACATAGTAGCCATTCGATTCCTCGTTTCCGACAGAAAATCGACTCTCTTCATATGGAAGACATATCAAGGTTTTTCGATGCCCTAAACAATTTAAAATCTCCCAAATACGGCCCTTCGGTTGTCCACAGATATTTCTTCCCTCCATGCTGATCAACAACCGCGGGTGAACCATGTGACGGGAGGACAATCCGTCGCGTACGCAGATATCCAAGTGAATACCACCGTCTGGGCTTTATACTACTGGGTCAAGGCCAGGTCAGCATGTCATGGTTGTTTTTGTTTGCTCATCATAACGACAGCCACAAACTTCAAGCTCATTCTTGCCGTGGATATTGGCGGACTTCCATCAGCCCATTCCCAATCCACACAGGCGGGTGCGGCCCCTTGCCCTAGTGAGCTGCCCATCAATTCACTATGCTGGCTTATTCCTGGACTCATTCCCGTACCGCCTCTTGTCTATCTATTTATTCTGGATCTACTGTGTTCTGGGATGTTGCACTATCTCCGCCATTACATAGTCTTGGATATGGGACAATGTGACCACCCGTCGTCATTTTACGGCCTGCGCATTCGCCTTTCCACAGTCTGTCTTTATTTCGTCTTCTATCTTAGTGTTTCCGGCGTTACTCACACCACTATTATGTGCAAATAGACTTGGATTATAATTAATGCTAGCCTCGACGAATAATTCTTTTTTGTCTGCTGGTTCTCGCTTTGATTTTCGTTGTTTCAAGTCGCTAACTCATACAGTGAACAGGCCCCCAGTGGAGTGACAAATCCTAGACCGCTGAGCACGATGGCTTATCATAATGCCGCAGTATACGTACGGCTCGCATTCAGATTGACGTCGCTTACTTTTTTTTTTTCAAAACTTGAACGGCAGTGCTTTGCTTCTCGTTGCCCCACGACGCTCGATAATACCCACATTACGCCCGGGCTTCTTGCTCTTTTCCCAGCTCGTTGGGAAGAAATAAGAAGGTGTGCGACGTACATTCTCTTGCGCGTCTAACCCATTTTCTGCCTCTCGATCCAATGCAGACGGTGTATTCGGCTGAGGATATCGCAGCGGCAAGGAGTGTGCAGGCATATACGGTGCGTTCCTTGTCAATCAGACAGCTGTTGATGACAATGGATAACCCATTGCCGCCAGTACGTATACAGTGCGTGCTGTCTAAATTGTTTCTTCTTCCTTGGACTAACACGCCTCAGCATCAATGGCTACATTCTGGGTGTGCTTTTCGCGATGTATTTCCGCCTGTTATTAAACTCCTTTGCTCAGATTTACGATTATGCTAGTTCGCTTCATGAGGAGGTAATGCACTCAGCCTCACTTTTTATATTGACGACATAATCTGTTCATAGTGGACGTTCTTGCTTCGATCACGCTGGTCCACTGTAAAAGGCCTTTATGTTGTCACGCGGTACTTGCCTTTCATCCTCTTCGCCGGGCATCTATATAGTGCGTTTCGGCTCCTACACAATTAGCTATGAATTGACATATCGTGCTTCAGTGAACTTCATCTCGAACGAGAACTCTAATGTATGTGAACGCGTTGTTGCTCGATCAACGATGCTGACTCTATGACTTGACCAGAAATGCCAATTGCTGAACAATATTTGCTCATGTACGTCCATCATGCATACATGCACACACATCCTTGCAGAGTCCGACTTTTTCCTCTCACAGGTTTCAGCCTGACATCAGTCTCTTGTTCTGAATGTATATCTCCTCTTCCTGCAAAAGCCGTGAGATCCTTATCACATTCATCCAGGCTTTTTCGTCCTCAGGACATATACACTCTGGAACAACAACAAAATCGTGCTCGCAACCATGGTGACAACCTTTCTTGTGAGTCACATACCCTCACTGCACCCAGAGCTTGTGTAATACATGTCAGGCTGTCGTCATATCATCCATAAGCTTTGCCTTCGCCACTACTGCCACTGCACCGTGTGCGCGCTCCTACCTTCATCTCTGTCTTCTACCACCATTCACGCACTTTCACAGGGAAAACCAGCGTGATCCCGGGCATCACAGGCTGCTATCAGGGCTCGGCTGTCGTCCAGCTCTTCATTCCATTCCTTCTCTTGCTTGGGCTTGAATTTGGTGTGTCGCCGGGAATAAGGAGTTTACATCTACACAGACGCGCTGACTGACACTCCAGGTCTCATGTGCCTCACGCTCATACGCGCTATACAGAGCTGGCGGTCGACCAACAGCCATCTGTACACCGTCCTGGTGAAGCACAACATATTCTACTATGCATGTGGTGTGTGTGAGTCAGGACATACACATGTTTTCAAATTTCCCGTGCTCATTAATAATGATTCTCGTGCCGAAAGTTTTCTCGGTGGTGAACGTCCTCACGTTGCTGCTCTTCCATGTGCGTGAACCCTCAAATTCGTCTATCACCGAGTCATTGATCATCTGTGCACACAGTATGGATACCAAGCTATGTTCCAAGAGTACGCATTTTTATCCTGCTTTGCATTCTTACTAACAGCACCCCAAATACGTACCTATACAGTTTCCAATTCATCGTCCTCGCGATCCTCGCCACGCGCATGCACCTCCATCTTTGGCACACAGACCGGCATGCACATGGCTCTAGCGCCCTCGTGCAGGGTATTCCTCTGTCCGACATTTCATCCGCTGGCAGTCCAATGTAATGTTCGGCGCCATTCTAGACCTAGGCTCATTCATTAGATTGATCATTTTTGGACTTCACTTGATATTTTTAGCAGCGGTAGACACGCGTCGACGACAATTGATTTATAATATCAACTTGAGCTTGATTTAGCATAATCACTATAGTGCTTCGATGACGCCTGCCGCGCGATCGGTGCCACGGACGTGGAGGATGGCCCAGATAATCTTCTACTGATAAGTTCGCACATTCTAAGAGGTTATCAGTCTCCAGCTGACCATTAAGCTGCATACTACATGGCCATCGAATCGGACCAGGGGCTTATGCGGAGACCATGATCAATATTATGGAGATGAGACTTACCATTCAATATGTCTCGCCCATCTACGGGCCTCCAAGCATCGGGCACGTCTGCACTCCTGTAGATGCTGACACATCAGAGAACTCATGAGTCTCCCCAGGGCGCTTTACGTTGATTGTGGTGGTTTTCCGACGTTATACATGGCTTTATATGACAATATCTGCGGCTCACCAGTCCTCTGATTTGGCAACAGATAGATAGAACGAGGATCAAATTATGGCCTTTCAATGAGTGATGATATATACATACTAGGTCTGGTTAAATTGTGTCAATGATTGTGTTCTGTATGATGCCTTGCCATGAGCTTGATGAGGGGGGCAATGATGGTTGTGCTGTAGTCGTCTCGTGCATGTTCTTTCCGAATGGAGTGGAGGACAAGCGTGACGAGTCAGACGAAGTACCCTAGAAGACGTATTCAAGGGGAAAGAAGGAAATTCTGTCAATGTTTTGTGCATCCAAGTCACCAAAGGTCAATGGAAGTCAAGACAAACACGTACAGAGACAACTAAGCCTTATTTATTTGTTATCCATCCGACTTTACGATGTCGACGTCTTAGCTATAGGTGGTGGTGAGTTGAATGAGTTGAATCATTGGAAATTTGAATCCTAGGGCATTGGACCTTCGCACGGAAGATGCATCCGCGCCTAATCATATGGATAGGTGTAGAAGCAAAGAGCTGAACCGGTGGGTATGGGCATTCGGATATCACAGATGGAGAACCGTGGAGCTCAAGAGGTAGTGTTGTCCTACATATTAAGTCAATTCATCTCATATGAACCAGCGGGTTTATTGGACTCACCTTCAACGTCTAAATTAGCAGCTAGATATTGTAGAGCAACAATGACGCCAGGGTCGCTCGCGACAAACACAGAGGAGCCACTCCTTGCCTTGCCATGAGCAACTGACGATACTCAGATGTACATGACAAGGGAGTTTATCAATGACAAGTTGTACGACTCGGTTGAACTCTCTGGCACGCTGGGCAGCCTCAATCTTTGAGTGTTGTAAGGAATGAAGGGGTTCCACGATTAAGGAGGTATTGATCGAGGTTGTTGAGGAGGTCAGCGCTTTTGAGACCTGAAGCAACGTCTGATGGAATGGGTGGTATCGGTCCCATTTCGGGAATCGAGTCAAATTTATAGGGTCAAAATAGAAATAGGTTTCAAACTTGAAAAAAAATAACTTCTTCCGGGCTGGTACATATCATGGAGGGTACTTCCAGGAATGATATGAGCCAACAATCAAGAAAATCGGCGGTTCGGTTATGGAGATATGGTCAAAATACTCACTTTTGAGCCCCCTTGACATATCTCATTATTGTCGACCTCCAGATGCTCTGGGACCATTCCCAATCGATTCATAAGCCTCAAATACCCCAGGACAGATGTTTGCAGTATCGGTATTGAGGCAGAACACCGGTATAGTCACATATAGAAGGTCAGGAGGGGGGGGAGGACCCTGTATATCTCAGGAACATGATTTTTCCAGCCAAATCCGGCTCGACCATCGTGTTCAGAGGGCTCAAGAACCCCCAGGAAAAATACTCCTGAAGGACAGACAAGTCATATGAAGTCTAGAAAAATCGATCTTTGGGTGGGGAAGCATGGCAGTGGTGGTCAACTTTGGAACATGATTTTTAGAGCAAAATTCTAAGGGTAAATTTGTAACTGGGTATTGGTTAGACCTAGGTTATAGCTAGTATCCAACATGAAAATGGGTGGTCAATGTTGGGCATTTCCCAATATGCGAAAAATGTGTGACATTGGGGGGTGCATTCTGGGCATTTCCCAACATGCGAAAAATGCGTGAAACTGGGGGGGTGCATTCTGGGCATTTCCCAACATATGAAAAATGCGTGAAACTGGGGGGGTGCATTCTGGGCATTTCCCAACATGCCAAAAATGCGTGAAACTGGGGGGTCAATGTTGGGCATTTGCCAACATGCCAAAAATGCGTGAAACAGGGGGGGTGCATTCTGGGCATTTCCCAACATGCCAGAAATGCGTGAAACTGGGGGGTCAATGTTGGGCATTTCCCAACATGCCAAAAATGCGTGAAACAGGGGGGGTGCATTCTGGGCATTTCCCAACATGCCAAAAATGCGTGAAACTGGGGGGGTGTATTCTGGGCATTTCCCAACATGCGACAAATGCATGAAACAGGGGGGTGCATTATAGAGCATTTTTCTATATGGGTTGGGGTTATGAGGGGGTTATTTTATGGTATTTGAAACTAATATGCCTCCAATGGAAACAGTTCCATTGGAGGCATGTTAGTTGGTTAGGATCATTTAATGCCTCAAATTAAGGGCCCTTTTTGTAAGTAGGTTCGGGTTAGACAGAGGTTCGCCAGCCTTTTTGGTGGGGTGCAGCGCATCTAGATTTGAGTCTGGATGCGTGTCATCCACACGTGACTGCCTTTTGAGTGGGGTGCAGTGCATCCAGACCTGAGTCTGGATGCATGTCGTCCACACATGACCGAAATGTCAAGCATGGAGCGCATCCAGACTCAGGTCTGGATGCGTGTGGTCCACACATAACTGATATCTCAGGTGTGGGGCACATATAAACCCAGTTCTATATGTTGTGCATATAGACCAAGATCTGTATAAGTGCACATAGATCAAGATCTGTATAAGTGCATATCTAGATCGAGATCTGGATGTGTGTTCTGTCTCCTCCTGTAGACAGTAACTTTGTTGTCAACAAATACATACAAATTTTCAGGCATACATGCGCAAATAGATTCACATCTAGCTGCGCGTTTTTTTCCCACACCTGTAGATAGCATGAAAATAGAATAGAATGTATATAGAGAATATATGTAGAGAACACAACATGAGATGTATGTATGTAGTCGACCTATAGAAAGAAGGTATATGCATATTATGTCGTGCATGCGTGACATGTAGACCTGGTGCAACATGTTGCATGTGCACACACATCCAATCCAGTTCTGTATGTCGCACATGTAGATCCAATTCTACATGCGCGACATACAGAACTGGATCTAGATCTATGCCTGTGTCACAGGTTTGATCCGATCAATGCACGTTATATCTATATTTATCGACCAGTAGAATTAAATATGATTAAACTTTATGCTATGAGAATCATCGGAGGGCGAGCTGATCCATCAAGTGGAGAGATCGATAAAAGATAGTGCTGTAACATACTTTTCCACCATCTCAACAACCCACAATGCCACCACGCAAGGGGAAAAAGAAGGCAGATGCCAATGATCCTATTCCTGTGAGTGTTGTGGACCCATCATCGACGTACATATGGCTAACTAACTCACCAAGCCTGCGACCACTTCCAATCTGAACACTGGTGACTTGTATGCGCGTCTGGCCCAGTCGGTGGTCCCAACAGACGAGCTGGCTGCTAAGATCCAATGCCTTGATGTGGCCCTTGCAAAGGCCAGGATCGGCATTGGCAAGATAAATATTTTGAAGCTTGAAAACAGGCTGACCTTTGGCGTGTACAACGATCGCCCGGAGAAGACGACCGAGATAAACAAGATGCTGACCTCGTTCGAAAGCCATGGCATCCAAGCGTTCACTGAGGTCAATGCACTCCCCATCATCATCCATCGTTCACGCTTGTCTCCCGATCAGACCTTCGACGCAAACTGGAACCAACCAGAAACATTGATCAACGTACGTATCACAGACGCCGAAGAGATAGTGCTGGCATCAGGGCAACACCGCGTTGCAGCATTGAAAAAAATGTATCAGTCTTACCTGGACGAATTCATCACGTATAGCCAGCATTTGAAACAGCTTGAAGACTTGGCGACGCACACCGACATGCATTTCGAAGACCACGCTGCAATTCAAGATCGTATGGTGAAAGTCAAAGGGCACATCGACCATGACGGGGAGTGGGGAGTGATTCTATATGATGAAGGTAAGCAAGCTGCTCGCACATCCAGAACTGATTCTAGATGCGCGGGTTCCCACCACGTGTGTGCTGGTGCATCAGCACAACAGAAACATGATATCCAGCAGCATATTGCCAAAGGTGTGCCGTTGAAAATCATGTTCATATCGCTCACCATCATTCTGATATCCCCTCATCAGACGTCCATCCTCATCCTCTTTGTGCGCATCAAGAATTGTATCTCGATGCGCTGGCCCACGTCTGGTGTGGTTGGAATCCATCCGCGCATCTAGAGTTGAATCTGGACGCGCTGAAGTCTGTGTCGGTATGGTATTGACGTCACCTACCAGATGTCCTCCTTGCCGATGGCCTTGAGCTGGCTCAACACTTGAGTCGCAATCAAAGCCTGCATGTATATAAGGAAACCGTGGAGGAAGTCCTCGTCTCGACCTTGAGGAACCTCCTCGATGAATATCAGCGAGGCGGGGAAGAAGCCATGATGAAAGCCCTGGAGCTCGAATTCAGCAAACCTGCCAAGGAGAAGAATTCGAAAATAACGAGAGTCTTGAAGAACACGAGGTTGGTCATGACCCTCGTCAAGGATGTGCTCCCCATGGGCCCTCACTACCGTCATCGCCATGAATTCTCCGTCAATTGGCTTTACAAGGCCATATCCGTCACCATGGGAGTGAGTCTTTCATTGAATGAGACGACGACGACGACGCTCACCTTCGAGCCAGATGTATGCTATATATATGTCGACCAACGTAGAGGTGTTTCGACGTCTTGCATCGAAGGACACCTTCCCTACAGTGGCTCAAAAAACTGTCCACATGTTTGCGCTATTTTGACTGTTTACATCATTGTACAAGAATGGATAGGTATTCCCAGGACATCCTGCCATGGCCTGGGAGTACTACATCAGGGCTTCAAAATGAGCCCTTACCCGTGGGAATTGGTGGTCATATGGTGGCACTATGTGGTTTGCAAAACGATGACTCATGTGGACAGTTTTTTGACTCAGATATTTTACATAGGAAATCAGGTATTCTAGTACTTTGTGTGGCCTCCCTTGGCCTTGATTACTGCCTCTATCCTTCTAGGCATACTTTCAATCAACTTCTGACAGTCCTCTGCTGTAATCTGTCCCCACTCTAGGGTTATGAGGCCCCCTAGGATCCACCTAGGATCCATTTGATCTCAGTTTTGAAAATTTACCTATGCATGGGTACATTTATGTGGCAGTTTTCATATTTATGTCTGCACAAGATGTGGGCATCCTGGGGGCCCACCTTGCATGGCCACATTTATGTCGCAATTTTCATAATTACCTCTGCACAAGATGTGGGCATCCTGGAGGCCCACCTTGCATGTGTACATTTATATCACAGTTTTCATATTTACCTCTGCATGAGATGTGGGCATCCTGGAGGCCCACCTTGCATGGGTACATTTATGTCGCAGTTTTCATATTTATGTCTGCACAAGATGTGGGCATCCTGGGGGCCCACCTTGCATGGCCACATTTATGTCGCAATTTTCATAATTACCTCTGCACAAGATGTGGGCATCCTGGAGGCCCACCTTGCATGGGTACATTTATGTTGCAGTTTTCATATTTATGTCTGCACAAGATGTGGGCATCCTGGGGGCCCACCTTGCATGGCCACATTTATGTCGCAATTTTCATATTTACCTCTGCACAAGATGTGGGCATCCTGGAGGCCCACCTTGCATGGCCACATTTATGTCGCAATTTTCATATTTACCTCTGCACAAGATGTGGGCATCCTGGAGGCCCACCTTGCATGGCCACATTTATGTTGCAGTTTTCATAATTACCTGTGTATGAGATGTGGGCATCCTGGAGGCCCACCTTGCATGGCCACATTTATGTCACAGTTTTCATAATTACCTGTGTATGAGATGTGGGCATCCTGGAGGCCCACCATGCATGGCCACATTTATGTCACAGTTTTCATATTTACCTGTGTATGAGATGTGGGCATCCTGGAGGCCCACCATGCATGGCCACATTTATGTCACAGTTTTCATATTTACCTGTGTATGAGATGTGGGCATCCTGGAGGCCCACCTTGCATGGGTACATTTATGTCGCAGTTTTCATAATTACCTGTGTATGAGATGTGGGCATCCTGGAGGCCCACCTTGCATGGGTACATTTATGTCGCAGTTTTCATAATTACCTGTGTATGAGATGTGGGCATCCTGGAGGCCCACCTTGCATGGGTACATTTATGTCGCAATTTTCATATTTACCTCTGCACAAGATGTGGGCATCCTGGAGGCCCACCTTGCATGGCCACATTTATGTTGCAGTTTTCATATTTACCTGTGTATGAGATGTGGGCATCCTGGAGGCCCACCTTGCATGGGTACATTTATGTCGCAGTTTTCATATTTATGTCTGCACAAGATGTGGGCATCCTGGAGGCCCACCATGTATGAGTACATTTATGTCACAGTTTTCATATTTACCTCTGCATGAGATGTGGGCATCCTGGAGGCCCACCTTGCATGGCCACATTTATGTTGCAGTTTTCATAATTACCTGTGTATGAGATGTGGGCATCCTGGAGGCCCACCATGCATGGCCACATTTATGTCACAGTTTTCATATTTACCTGTGTATGAGATGTGGGCATCCTGGAGGCCCACCTTGCATGGGTACATTTATGTCACAGTTTTCATATTTACCTCTGCATGAGATGTGGGCATCCTGGAGGCCGCCAGAAGACTATATGGTAAACCAACTCTTTTGTGATCTGGTGGCAAACCACACTAAACCATTATCCTGTGTGAACAAGATAAGATTTTGAATATCAAAGTCAATCCAGAACACTTATGGTGAGGAGAAGACAATTTGACTGTGGGAGTCAGATGTGTGATGCTTGTTGTCATACATCCAAAGACTGAACCATGGATCGCCCTGTTCTGGCATGAGACAGGTAGAGAAAAACAAGGATAACACCCACAAGAGCCAGGATGTCCACGTTAGACATGATGTTATCATCTACCATGGTACGAGGTTAGCATGCCTACAAGGAGTCAGAAGGATAACACCCACAAGAGCCAGGATGTCCACGTTAGACATGATGTTATCATCTACCATGGTACGAGGTTAGCATGCCTACAAGGAGTCAGAAGAATCGAGCTGCTCACCCCTTTCCATAATCAGTCATGATGAGTAAGAACACACTGGGATAATCTTTGTGGCGCACAGCGACTTGTAGCATGCACTGAAGGTTGGCAAGAGCCTTTACCCAGTTGGAGTAGTGAGTCAAAATATAGCATAGCATGAGTTTGTCAGTTTTTTGGGTGGTTCTGTGCTTGGCACCTGTTGAGCTTGTGGTGTGATTATATATGTTGGCATTGGCGTCGCCTCTGCATGCTGGATATGCAGAGGAGCCCATATAGGAAGTCTCCAGGATGGATGAGCCAATGATTGAGCTGGGTCTGACCAAACCAGACTCTGAAGAGTTAGTGGTAGAACTATGCGAGTGAGATGCAATGGTAAATAGGGTTGTAACACAAACAATTCGGGAGATTGCATAGACAATTCCAAAATGGAATGAGGCATGACCATACTTGAGTTCAGTGGGATGAAAGGCATCTGTGTCAGATTAAACATGAGATCTGACATCAGCACAGCAGGAAAAATGTGAAGTTGAGAGCAGGGAATCCAACAGCATGGAAATTTGGCTCATGGACCATGGAGTCACTGCAAATAAGCTGACAATATAATCCATGATCTCAACTGGAGCAGCAGTCTGTCATATTCCGTGCACAGATCAGTGCTTCTCATAACCCCTAACCCTCTGATCAGTATTCAGTTTCCAATCTAATCTGCCCCTATCCCAATCCTGTGAACCTCCAGAATTTCCTGTAGACCAGTACCACTTCCGATGGAACCAATGAGATGTTATACCACTCCCCTTTACCCCTCAATACCTCTGTACTCCACCTCACCAATCTCCGCTTGCCCAGTCCTATAGATAATCTAATCTCTGTACTCTGCCGGCCACATAAGTCTCCACCCATCGCATGCATCATCTACCTCTGTCATTGACATTTCCAGCTCTCTCTCCGGTATTTCCGTACAATTACACTCAGGCTGTGCCTCTGCTTCCATTCATCTTTGCTTCAGTTTCCCCACCCCGAGTTACAAGGTCCGCCTACTTCTAATTATAGAAAACCCCTGTCTTTCTGGTTATCAGTTATGTATATCCCATCTTATTCATCTGATCCGTTTCCCATTCATATCTGAGTTCATTTTGATTGTTCTGTCCCATCTGATTATCTAACTTTCCATATGTCACATACATAGCCCCTCTACTCCTCCATGTGCTCCGCTCCTAGCTCTGGACTTTTAGTTTGAATATTATTGTACCCTATGGGTCTTATTTCCCCCTGTTCTCCACTGGGCTGGATTCCCAATGTCCGCCCCTACTGTGTCCTGGCCAGCGCCAGTGAAATGAACTTGATAATTTGATATCCCAGTCCAAATCCATGTCCAAGTCCTAGTCCGGTTCCCCACTGAGTGCCTAAGTAAGGAAAGAAAATAGAATGTTCTGTGTATGGTAATAGTCTATGCAGGGTACACAGGCAGGTTGTAACTTGTCCTTTTGGAATGAGAAAATTTAGAGCACTGGATGAAACACAGGGTAAAACAGACACTATGATACTTGTTCTTGTATGTGGTTTTGAGTCTGAAATGAGTGCAAGGGTGTAAGGAGTGTCGGGTGAATGAGCATGGTTGTTAAGGGGGTGTCAGGTAATGAATGTGGTTTATGCATCAATGTCAAAATCAATGTCTTTGTCTTCCAGCTCATCTACTTCTTCCACGAGGTTGTCGAGGTGTTCATCATCCATACCAGTTATGCAAGTGACGGATACGCATGTCTTGCTTCGCAGGTGGTACGGTAACAAGCGGAATGGTGCATAACGGAGTTTAGAGACAGAGCCATCTAACTCAGCCAACAGGTAAGATCCTCCCTTGGTCCAGCGAAGGATGATCATGGGCCCAAGGTACCTGGGCTTCATCTTCCAGTTGAGCTCATACTTGGTTTTTGAGTTGTGGACTAATACTAGACTTCCAGGTGCGAAATCATAGTCTTTAATCGAGTTCCAGACTTGCCGCTCGAAGTTGCATATGGATTGGTACTGCACTTTCAATACCTTATCTCGGATTGCGCTGAGATCTTCTTGCTGCTTCTGTAGTTGTCAAGTCCAGGTAAGGGTACAAGAAATGTTGCCTCTGCTAGATCAAAAGGGAAGATCAGCTTGCAACTGTGAACCATGAAGTATGGAGATAGTCTGGTAGACTTCTGAATAGTTACCTGCTTGGCCCAGAATACTGCATGCACTACCTGGTGCCAGTGTGACTCATCCCCCTTGCAACTTTTCATGATGGCCTCCTGGACATCCCTGTGACATCACTCTACAATGCTGTTGGCTTGTGAGTTGTATGGTGATATGTGAATCGGGTAGATTCCATACTTCACTGCGAGCTGGTTGACAGCTTTGTGGAACTGCGGTGCATTGTCCATTACAAGTTCCATGATAGGACCCCATCTGCACAAGAGTTCTTCGAAGATGAATGCAGAGAGGGTGTTGGTATTCTCCTTGTGAAGAATACACCATTCCAGGTATCCGGTGAGCATGCAGCATGTGTGAACTATTCTGTCAAATCCACCTGCCTTGGACATTAGCATGGTATCAATGTGTGCTTTCCAAAAAATGCCTCCTGGAATGGGTATGGTCAGCGGAATATGAAGCTTGCGAGTCTGCCGGATCTGGCACTCATGACACGTCCTGTTATACCATTTGATATTGTCAATAATCATAGGCCACCAAAAACGCAAGAGAAGGCAGGTGCGGATGGTCAAAACTCCCTTGTGTCCAAGGTCATCATGCGCTTCCTTCAGGATGTGGTACCTCTGGTGTTCCGGAACAACTAGCTGATGCCTTCCATGCGGTGTCGATCTTCATTGTTGGCCTGCTGAAAACCTCAACAAAAACAAAACCAAAACAATGCTACTGCTCAGCGGTCCCTGTGCTTAGAAGTGCTAGGTACAGTAGTTGTTCAATTTGGGTGGCCTGATCCTGATAGTGCGCCAAACACTTCGAGTGTTGAAGGGTTTGGGTGTGTGGAAGGTGGTGAATGATGAGCACAACTAAGTCTGCGATGACCTAGCCATGTTGGAGGGCAAAGAAAGCATAGATCAACTGCACACATGGCAGCTGAATGGAATAGTGCTGAGCTTGACGAGGTGTAAGACAGTGACAAAGTTCCAGGTGAACAATGTCAAAGACGATGACAAAGACTGAAGACTTGAAAAACGCGAAGCCTATCTGAGGCTTCAAAGACTAGACTGAAATGTGGACTGTGAACTCATGTAGTTATTTTTCCAGCTAAAGTACAGGGGTTTATATACTGTTCAGAATCTGTATATACTTGCCCGTGCAAAGCAGCGCTCTAGGCATATGAGTAAGACAATATACAAACGATGAGTAAGAAGGAGTGTGTGTGTGTGTGTAATGAGAAATGAGTCATATAAGAAGGGGATTATGAATCAAGGGGAAAAACCATCGTCTGAGAGCGTGATGGTTGGAGATGGGAGAGCGTTGGAAGTGTGTGAATGAGGGGAAAGTGAATCGACCTTGTTGAACGTGGTATGCCATAATAATGCGGAATGCTGTAATAATGTTGAAAATCACTTGAAAATCACAAAATTAAGGGAGAAGAAGGGAATTGAAAGAAGAGGAACATAAGGAGTGATATGGGGAATGGTGTTCTACATAAAAAGCCATGTTCTCGCTACCAAACACGTTTGGTGTGTGACAGCAGTTCACGCTTCCACAGGTTACCTTCAAAGATGAAGTACCGGGCTGCAACTGCAACGAATGTGACGTGCTGTTTGTCTGTTAGATCTGTACATTGTTCTTTGGTTTCTAGGAACCTCCAGATGTCAATCATTTTCTTGTCCATAGCTTTTGCATTGTCAGAATGGGGAATTGGCAGATCTTCGGATTGCGAGACAGTGGTATCAAGGAATGCTAGAAGGGGGGGTAAGCGGGTATGTGTTCATGGTATGGGTGCAATATGTGGTTGGTGCGCGAAAGTCTGGTCTGTGCTAGCAATACGGCAGCAGCAAGAGTTCAGTATTTCCATGCTGAACAAGTACGAGCGGTCCAGCCAATCCTTGTGATCATTGTGCTCATTCAGATCCTCTTCCGCGGGTGGTCTCTGTGAGAGCCCATCTGCCCCGGCATGCTTTGAAGCAGGTACATGTACAAGATTGAAAGAAAACAACAAGATACCCGTAATCCATCTATTGATCATCACATTGGGTTGCAAGTCCGGGTTATTGATCATACCTTTAATATACTTTGCGTCTACTTCAACTGTGAGATTGACAACTCCGAAGGTGTAGACCTGGACTGCGCATAATGCATGGAACAATCCATATAGCTCTAGTTTGGCTTGCAAGTAGTGACTCTCCACTTCCATTAGAATCCAACTGCAATGTTCGAGGTATCGACTGCAAGAATAACTTCCCTGTCGCATGCATAGTTGATTGCGCAGAGTGCAGGAGACTCATTGTGATGTGCTCCTCTCCAAATTCAAATTCTACATCCTTCTGAGTAAGGTTGGTGAGTGGCCACATGATCCTGGCGAAATTCAGGATGAAGATGCATAAGACTCTGCATGTACCTAGAAATCCTCGCACTTGTGAGACATCACAACATTCTGGCCAATTGCGTATCTTTTGGACTTTAGAGTCCTCCGGAACTCAACCCTCAAATGTGCACTTGTTAGACATAGCAGCTAGGCAGCAAGACCCAACAGATTCCTGCTCTTCAGCAGATTTGTTGTACCCACAGTGAGCTTTGGCAGCACAGGAGGATGATTTGAAACAGTCCTTGGCATTGTGACCTGCTCCGCCACAGAAGAGGCAGAGTCTATTGTCCATACACCTCTGGTGTTTGTTATGACCATACATGCTGAAGGTGCACAGGAGTAGGATGGACCAAGAAGGGCTTGGCTTCAGCTCATGCACTGCGCCCCTTGCCCGAGTACGTGCCCTTGATTTCAGAACAGACTAGAACAGAAGTCTGGGGTGTTCCAGAACAAGTCTGGGTCAAATAGCAGACTTGCCCAGCGGACATCCAGAGTATGGATAGTGAAGGAGAAACTGGAGTCGAGACTACCAATGATAGGGTCTCAAGTAGAACAGAGGAATAGGCTGAGAACAGAAGTATGGCTACTCCCAGATGAAGTCCGGAGTAGAAGAGTAACGAGGGTAGACTACCAGGAGGTAGAGGTGGAGATGTAGTTTCCGGGACGTAAGTCCAGGAACTTGGAGGGGGGGTAACTAAGAGTATTCGACCAGAGGAAATGACTGTGGTTAACAAAAGTCCTATCCAGCATGGAGTCCAGAATAGGCGGTGCGACAGAGGTGGGTCACCCTATGGGTAGATGAAGAGAAAGTCACGAGGAGAGTAACCCTTAAGACTACAGAGTAGGAGTGGACATGGAGATCCAGTCCAGTGGCTGACAGAGGAGAATAGGACCCATAGGGTACAATAATATTCGAACTGAGGATCTACTAAGTGAGTGTTACAGGGGGCTTATATACTGTAAGTAAGTATGTCAGGATGAGTAAGGATGAGACCGGAGCTAGGGGCGGAGCACATGGAAGAGTGGAAAGGCTATGTATGTAACATTTCATGCACATGTTCGGCTTGGAGACGACTACCATTTACAAGGCACGATGTCGTCAGGAGATATAATCGTTGATTGTCATGTCGAAGGGTTACGGTCAACCACCGGAAAAAGGTAGGCATGTTGAACGTTCACTAGTATCTCAAGTTGCTCACATTATATCAGGACTCCAGTGCAATCAAACCGGCCAATGAAAAGACTTGAAACTTGTCGACAATGGTATTGTATTGGTATGTACTAATTCTTTTCTTGTAGTTTGGGTGGCTCTGAGAGATGCCTACAGGTGACAAGCAAGCAGTTAGCATTCGTCAAGAGTTTGAAAGCCAGCGCAGCTGCCTACATCGACAACCCAGACAGGGCTTCTGTCAGAGGTTACAATCTTCAAAGCCAGCCCTCCCATATGATTTCAACTTACATCAATGGCCTTACTGGGTTGACATCCTATGACAGTGTGGCCTCATTGATCAACTTCACCCATGACACACAAGGGGTATTATCATCTTCTTTCGAACATCATCTTCTGATGGAACTAACATTCAGTGTTTTAGAAAGCATATCATAGGTTGACAATATCGATAATAATGGCGCAGCGACTATTGCGACCGGTCCACAACAGCTGTGAAAGCTCCTTGCTGGATCTGTTCCCTAACAACTACCTTGAATTCCAACACGACTCTTGTCAGACATATGTGCCGTGCTGTTGTCAACAACTTTATATTTGACACTTACCCCTTTCCATAGTATGTAGTGATGTTCAAGCATTGCCTCGGTACCAACCAGGATACCAACCATGGCAGTTTACGTGCTGCGCATGTGTGTGAAGAGGCCATCCGCCAATTAAACATCCTCACCATAGCCCGCCAGGGCACTAGTAACGAAGCAATTGAATTGAATTCCTGGATCACTACTTGTGATGGAGAAGGTGGCTGGCTGACTGACCTGTGAGTAAATGTGCTTCAATTTTTCCCTCATTCTGTCTCATGTATGCATTGTAGCTGAAATGTGCTGGTGTTAGCAAACAGCCTACAAGGCCTGACTCAGAGGCATGATTGAATGTTTTCAGGCATCAATACAAAGAATATGTTACGATTTCATTTATCTTTGTACATACTGTAAGCGCAAAGTATAGAATTTTGTCGACAGCCTCATACATCGCCAAAATTCCGGAAGTCTGAAATTACCTTATGCGGAAACTTTCCTGCACTACAATCTTTTACGGACTGATGGCAAGGACGCGCAGGTTCAACAACACTCCCTCAGACATACCTCAACACCCTCCTAGACATGTAAGGCTACCATCAGTCTGATGTGCCCCTGGTAAGTCCAGATTTCCCCTGATATTACCGTATCAACTGACCAATGTTTAACACAACAACAACTTGACAGTTTGTTTATGCCCTCGTGAGCCTCGTAATCTCCTGGACGTATTTTTTCCTGTATCTGTTTGTTTCACAGTTGACTTGATGGTTCCCTTGCAGTTTCCTGCTACAGCGCCCCTGCCTTGTTCACATATAAATACCCACAAGAATGTGAGTGGGACTGCCATCATCAGATATTCATCTTATGTTTTATAGTCTCGACCCACACCAACACCACCCGCCACCCAATCCTGGTGGCCCATTTGGACAGGTCAGACATCGCCGGCTATCATCAATGTTCTCACTGCTTTCTAGATCTCATGCATCGATTTACAGCGGAACACTGCAGCAGATGCCCCCAGAAAAGACAGTGAATGGATTCATGATGAAGACTATATTTCTCCCCCTCCTTCACCAAGTCCCAATTCACAGGAGCCACCCACAGCAGGGCAGATCAATACTGGAGAGCACGGAAGTGGTCGGTTGTGTTTCTGCTTGTAGACTAGTTTTTCAAACAATACTATGATGAGCCCATTGTGGACGACAATCCCCATCCGCTAACTACGTCTTATCAAAATTGCTGCTATGCAAAATGTATTTTACACAATGTAGGGCGTGTCTCTGTTTGCTGGTGGTTTAGCTTTGCGAAGAGTCAAGATAGTATTATTACCCTTGATAGTGTAGGGGATCGATGGAACAAGCATTGAAAGCCAATTGAAAGCATTGAAAATTCACAAGGTGCTTGGTGGTTATTGATTGAAATTGTATTCAAATGTGTTTCAGGAGTCTGGACGACTGATGGCAAACTGATGGCAAGCAGTTGTTCATACATTCAATGATATGCTGGTTAGGTTCTACTTCGCAGAGTTCGAAACCTCAGCTTCGCGTCCGGTAGTACTTGTTGCAAAAGTACAAAAGGGCTGGCTGGCACTTCAACATCGACACAGGAATGTTGACTCGGAGGCGTAAATGAGCCGGAAACTTTGAAGGGATAGTATTTACATGTTGTGCAATGCACATGCATAGCTATATGTGTGAGGAAGGGCGCTAAAGAAAAGGTGGCAAGACACGCCAGGCTATCATTTGCTCGTCATCTTTACTACCATTCTCAACTTGAATGTAACATGAACACCCCAGTATTTCGAGTGTGATGCACTGATTAACTGATGGCTGGATTTACTTGCAGGCAGAGCACATCGACTCTCAAATGAGTTAGACTTGAAAATCACTCACAGTCAGGCCTATAGTAACAGCACACAAGAACTCACTTGAACACATCCAAATAACTGACATAGTACTTGTCAACATGCGCACGCGCCCAGTGACTTGGCAGGACCGCTGCCACTGGAGTTTTGTCAGAGGCTTTGATAAGTATGTAATTGACAGTCAATCATTACCTCATCGACAATGTTTCCTAACGAGTTCGCTACTGCTGAATTCCCAAAACAGATTCAAGTCACCTGCTTCAAACCACACCAAATAACATAGTGGAAGGGTTAAAATCTGACTGTCCGAGTCATAGTGGAAAATACCAGTGATTTCATCCTGCCTCACAACCCATTATACCTGCTATGGCAGACTTTGACGACCAGCAATCCTGCGGCCAACATCACAAACAGCCTGTTGATGCCCTTCAACTCAGCCCCAGGAAAAGGCCATGGGTGACTTTAGATTTGCAGGAAGCCATTGCTGCTGACCTTTGCAATCATGATACAGGAGTGCAGCCGATCCATTGGTACACTACGGACGTCATTTGGAGCGAACAGTGCACGCTCTTTGCAACTCCAAGCCCTCCTCACAATGGAATCTTACATATGGGAGAATTGGCCGAGATTCCAGAGGAAAACTTCACCCATGAGCATTTGCTTTTCTACAGAGTTATATGCAGCCTATTTAATCGCAGTACAGGGAACAGCGTGAGCATCGTGTTTTTTCAAGAGCTCCTCAAGTCTGTGGCAGGCCTGGAAGAGTGCTTGATCCATAGGGAGTATGATGAGGTTGACATAGTTGCAGAACTGGCAAGTACTATTCCATTTTCCTACCTCTTTAAAGTTAATCGTGTACCTCACATTCCCCTCAGCTCACCAAGGGCGCCTTTGGAGCAAGAGGTGATGACACCAAAAAGCCTCAAAGGCAGTGTGCTTGACTGAATTACCCCCAAGGGACAGAACCTGGTTCCTCCTCTTGCTCGCAATGTTTTTGGATGTCTCAAAGATCTGGACAAGAAACAAGAGGTAGATGATCTTGCTGTGGTGGTGGAACAGGTGATTGATAACTTGTTCTGCTCTGCTGATGCTCATATTTCCCAGGCAAATCTTTCCTTCATACTCAACTGCTCAACATCCCCAGGTCAAGAACAGTGCACTGGCAAGGATTCAAGAGAGGCGAGCTCAAATGAAAGAGGCTTCAGTCCTGACAGTAGTAGTGGTAATGTGTAGCACAAATTTGGCACAAGATAGTTTATTGTATGCACTATACAATCCACGTTCAGTGATCCAAAACCTGTGTGAGAGAGTATCTTCTGACACCAAGGTTATACCCGGCCTTCAAACTAAGACTTAGTGATAAATTCTGCTTGTTTTGTATGTTTTTACCCATAGTGGCAATTAAGGCGGTCATGATGCAATGATAGACTACATGGTCTGTGATGATACAAACTTACTAGCACATATCATGATGAGATTCTTTCTCCAAATTCACTAGCTATTACCTTGCTGGTCATGAGTCCAACAAGTGTGTTCGCAGCTAATACTTGCAAGAATATACCAATTGGATGTAACTTTCTGACATCATTTGTACCTTTCATAAAAGCATGCTTCCATTACATACTTAGATGCTAGAGTTGATGGAGCATCAAAATTGCACAAGTTAAATTCCTTGCCATGCAGATACTCCTGTGCAATCCCTGCCCTTATGGTGACCTTTGTATGCTCTGTCAGGGCAAGCATACATTATAATTGAAGGGACTACCATCTATAAATGGTCACAATTGCAAGGCTAGGTGTACATTGGTAATCCACATCCCTTTGATCAAACTCAATAATTAATCTCATCCTTATGTAGATGGTGACTCCTGCCTTGTCTATCCTCCCATGTAAGACTTCACAATATGACTTATCATTGTTACACTTATTGTGGCAATTTTGCTTATTATAATTTTATATATACTAATATGATTTCGTGGTTGGATGTCTGATGACAGACCCACTCAACTTGAGGGCAGGACATTTAGTATGAGAACCCAATGCTACAGGTACATTCTCCTTGTCCTGCTCAGTTGAACCACTGTACAAGGGCTGCCAGCAGTCCTTCAGGATGCGTGAAGCACCCTGCTCAAGATCCAAAAGCTTCATTGCCCTCCAAATGCTTACTGGCAATGGAACTCCTTGCTGGGAAATCAGACTGAGTGTGTGCATGCAAATGTGTTGTAGAACACATAATGAATAAGAGTATGCAAAACAAACGAGTCTTGATAATGGTGTGGGGCAATGGAGAGATGAGGTGCATCAATACATGTATGGGCGTATCATATCAATATTCATGTGTCTTGTGTTATATTGGTCACATGTTCTCAATTTTTATAACCAGACAGATTGATTTGGCTAGTTGAGTCATTGCACACTCTTGTCTCATTGATCCGACTATCTAGATGTATTCTTAAGTAGTCAAAATGGGGGTCTTCCAGTGTTTAGTTAAATTTTTTATTAAGATTGAGCTGACTGATGCACAAGATGAGAAGGCAACCCATCCAATCCCCCATCATTGCAAGCTTTGAGTGCAATCTCCAGAGGTTGTTGCAAGGTACATGATCTTCTGTTGGGCAGCTGTGGGAGAACTCGGAGAAGCAGTGTACAGTGGATGGGAGTTGGTGGTGGGGATGGCATTTGACTTAAATATCATCAAGCTTGCAGGTGGCTCATTGGGACCATGGTCAGTGTCATGGAAGTTGGGTAATGCTGCATTATGGTCCACTGGGGGTATTATTGAGGTGGTGACCCTTGCATATCTGACACTGTCAATGTATTATTAATTGAATCAAATTGAAACATACCAATGTCCACTGTCTTGAGATTAGAGCAATGGTTGGGACAGTTTTGGACAGGATCTAGTAGAATGGATATAATTCTACTTTAATTGTTAGCATGAATTTCAAAGTAGTGGGGACAAGTACTCACATCTCAGTCTCCTGTATCAAGGACTGAGATGTTTGTTCAGCGACAAAAGGTTCTTTAGTAGTAGTGAGAAAAATAAGGAAATTAGTTGTTGCAAGGAGTAAAATATGACTTTGGTCATTGGCCAACTTCTCCTGTCATTGGCTCATCCATCTGTCAGTCTCACTTGTTATCACATAAACATTCTCTTCTTTCAACACACTGCCCAGATTGTGGTAGCACTCACTATATTATGATCAGAGAAAAGCATAGTACAATCATTAAAATATAAGCACCCACCTGCAGCAGATGACTGCACATCATCAAAATGTTGTAAATTATCACAAATCATGCAATGCTGCTTTCAAAGTTCTGTAAAACAATGTTTGCCACTCTATTGAGCACATCAGACAACTGATTTGAGTACTCAACCTTTCTTTTCAGCTCTCCAAAACTATGTCAGCAAATTCCTCATCTTCCAGCCATTTCTGTTCTTTCTTTGCACAAGACTTTGAATGAGATCCTAAACCATGTGCATGGATGTTCACCCCACATCAATCACACATCAACAAGGGTCTGATACCCATTGTTTTGACTTAGGCATGGGTGTGCGTCAGTGAGGTACAAGCAGCAGACAAATGATGAGTGAGTTGATATGGGTGGTAATACACTGAGGTATATCAATCATAATAAGAAGCTTATCCATCAGAATTGCATCAGAATGACATTAAAAACTCTGCCTTAGGCATCATAATTATGGCAAACAGATTTGAAGCACCAAATTGCATTAGGACAACATTGAAACTCTACCTAAGGAGCTCATAATCAGA
Source organism: Suillus lakei (assembly GCA_016628065.1). Lineage (NCBI taxonomy): Eukaryota > Fungi > Basidiomycota > Agaricomycetes > Boletales > Suillaceae > Suillus > Suillus lakei. The sequence continues at coordinate 22,449 of JABBWA010000393.1, forward strand.
TAAACAATTATTTTGAGGTACATGACAATATGCGACCATTATGATGCCAGTAAAAGATTTCCGACATAAAAACCTTGAGTTAGACAGATTGGGATAAATTATACATAATGAAAATCTAAATGCTAATTTGACGGCAGTCACAAGGGTCCACAATATGAATTGCTTCCCCCAGGGTTCTAATCAACAGAACCTTCATATTTGCTGCATTTGGTGAATTACTGCTGAAACCCCTATATCCATCTGCCCTGAGACCCTGCACAGTAGTTATATAAAGGGATACTAGCAGACAAGGTTAAAATTCCCCAGTTCCCGCCATCTCAGAAATCTGCAGTACTCATCATCACTCATTTTCTCTTTATTATCTACATCAGTGGGTCATGCACTTCCACTGCCACCACTATCCCAAGGCAATACCTATTTCCTTTCTTGACCCCAGCCATCGGCTCCCCACCATCCAAACCAAACCAAACCGGTACACTAGCACAGCAGAGCAACAATGGACATATGTCAGTGCATGCCATGGAAGCTGTACCCCTATCCCTTTGGAAAATTATCTGCCTTGAGGACAGTTCCCCCAACCACCAAATGTTTGTTGGAAGAATTAAGAAGGTAGTAGCCCACTACTGTGACATCATAATAGTGGACGTTGCCCCTCTCCATGAAGGATCAGATCCTGATCCCCTCCCCTCATGTTCATTCTTACTCTTCCCCATTGATGTTGTCCACCTTTCCCACCATAGCCCACTTCATACGTTGGATACAAGAAAACATACTAAACAGACTGGCAAACATTCCAAAACCCGGATACAGATGAGATCTTTAGTCACTGGCAGAGTTACAGAAGAAAATGGATGGAAATGAGAGCTTTGGGGATGGCATGGCGGAATTGAGAGGAGAAGTACTGGTACGCAATTCTCATGGACCACTGCTATGATGATCTGATGGAGTATACAAGAAGCTTGAAGCCTCTGTCTGAGTTCTCCACTCCATTATGTATCCCCTGAACACCTCTAGGATTTTGCACTTGGGTATATAAGCCAGCTTGTTACCTAACCACCAATCACTCTCCCCCCTTTGTTTGTATTACTTTACTTTCCATGCCTATCTTTAAACTCTTACTGTAACCCCTAGAGCACTGGAGGAAAGCGGTATCACACTCTTTACTACTATTTGAGCATGACACTGAGTAGTGAGTACATTTTTCTTTCATACCGCTGTAATTAATAATAAGAATTAAAAAAAATAAGACTATGTAGTACAATAAATAGTCGGTTCTCTCACTGTGCATATGTATATAAACTCGCCACCAGCATATACTAGTACTCTATGTCTTTCAAAAGTGCTACAGTTGATTTAATGCTGGTGTTGGGTATTTTCATAACTATGCCTAATGATACTGGTGATACATGTAATCACCCAGTAGAGTAAGGCTGACTTATTGTGGAAGGTCAGGTGCGGGTTAGGTAACCAGTTGTTGGAAATACGCCTGAACTCGTTTGTTCCTCCGCAAGCGGAGGCACACAGGGCACGACAGTAGTCAATTGATGTGGATATGGCGTCCCAATGCCTGACAGACGAGGTTGTACATCACCGGTGCGTTATTTGAAGAGAAGCGATGTCCTTTGACATCAAGACCCATGTCATCTGGGTCATCCACTGCCCATCGTGATGAAGACATGGATCCGTGTCCAGTTCATGCTCCTGTTGCAGGTGACCCTACCAGGCCTGGTGGTATCGACTTGGTACATCTCAGTCGTTTAGCCACTGTTGGGGGTGAGTCAGTGGCCATGTAAGAGAGAACCAACTCGCAGACAACCTTGTGAGTACTGCAAACCAAGGTTGTACGTCAACTCAGAAAATGATGTTCACAATAAAAAGAGCATGCCACCTCCATGTACAGAACGTCTCGTGCCTTCCGGTGAAGGTCGCTTTGATCAATTGTGGTGCAGTCTCTATTTGCAGATGCCTTCAGCAGTGCATTTCATGGAACGTGAATGCTCCTCCCTACTTGACGATTAATTACCAAGATGCACTGGGCACTCATGGACAACCCCGCGGAGATGAATAGTGCCATATTCCAAGCTGTGGAGATGATCAAGTTGTGCTCGATCAATTCTGGGGTGCGTTATTCGTCAACTGAAATATTGATTCTTTTAAGAGGACACACGTGGCAGAGCGCCCCAATCATTTACTGCAGGAGTTCTTATAAATGCCCTCCCGAAATGTATGGCAAACCAAACGCACCTTCAGTTTTGCCATCAAGGTCTTCACCACATGGAGGAACTCTCCTGCTGTACTGTGAATGAGTATTTGTTGTCCCAACGACGCTTAAGGGGTGCGAATAGCCTGTAAAATTCATGTGACTCAATCACCAGCCTACAAAAAACCCATAAAGTCAGTGTATGTAGACATAGATACAGGAACCACTGTACAGACCATGGGATTATATTCAACTGTCCAGCGTGGAGTGAGAGATGAAGGGCCTCTTGTTCGTCCTGGACAATCTTCTGAACTTGAGAGCGAACCTGAGTGTATGCGCTCTCAGGATGTGGCCAGAAACATGCTCTTTGGGATATTGTGCTTTGTCTGACTGAATCCACGACATCCTGAAACGTTGCTATGTAAGGCCAGGATTACTATGAAAAGCGACCATCAGAAGTGAAAAATTACTTTGATGATGATCACCAATGTTGATTGAAAGAGACCCGGGCTGGCTGCTGGATCTAGGACAGTCGCACTTGACTGAAATGACCAGGCGGCCCACCCGGGAGGCAGGAAGTAGGTATTTTGATCGGGTTCACGGAGTGACCCGAGTCCGCAAAAGTCATCAACAAACCTATCGAAGAGACGAACAACAGTTCATGCGCTTGCCAATGACCAGGATCACACTCACCTGGAAGGCCGCTTGCTACCTGGGCGCCTACCGAAGTCAAGAACGCGCCTCTAGTCTTCTTCCAGTTCCCCCTGCTCTGAGAAACGCGTGGGTAGCGTTCTCACCAACATTAAGGATGTACTTGGCAGAGTCAAAGGTGATGACAACAGTGGGCTCTGTATCAGAGGATACGGAGCTGAGGACTGACGCGTTCCAGGACATGGGGACTGATGACCCACGCTGAGGAGGCCCCTGGCTGCCCCCTATGACCTTCGGCCGGCAGTTTGCCTATTTCAGGCCCTAAATCTCCACTGTGGGAAGTAAAAACTCTGAAAATGAACGCGTAGAATACTGAAAGTTGACGTCCAAAATACTGACTTTCAGGGTTTTGTGTGTTATGATCGCAGTCTACGTCGGAACTAGAAGGTATAGGCTGTGCGAGAATTCAGTACCTAGAATCCTGAAAGTGACATTTTACAATGTCAAAAACTCTTGACTCATCGTGATGTTCGAGTGGCAAATAAATGTAATAAATTTACAACCAATAAAAAGAGAAGTAAGTGGACTCTAACTCTCGACCTGCCAAGCATGATAGAGGTGACCCAGAATTGCACCCAACGCGCAAACCGTTGAGCCACAAGGTCATTGTAAACATTAGTAAGGAGCAGTATATGACTACTATCACGGACTTCGAAACAAAAATATGTTGTACTTATTTGAACCTTGACCTCTACAGTCTCACAGTGCGTCCATAACTACAAAGCGCTTGAACGTGCGACTCATCAGATATGAACAGTGCTGGGTTAAGGTTGCTGTCTCGGTGCACTGTCGGTCGATCCTTCTTGTTGTACCATTCCAGTCAGCCGAAACACTATTGTGCCAGTGCTCATTTTGCCACGATTCAGGTGGTGGTGATATGGGGTGATACCATGCGACTGGACCCGAGGTCGAGAAGGGTTGCAGACGCGAGCAGAACGAAGGGCTTTGTGTAGCTGCTCAATAATGGGAAAGGGGCCAGATTGGTTGCGGGGCAGATCGAATGTCCCGTTTCGAAGAAGCTGTTGTCCACGAAGGCTCCCACCTCTTCACAGCAGTTTCCCGCAGCAAGGACACACTCGTGCAGGTTTGACGGACAAATCACATTGAGTTCGAGTTTGATTAAACACTGAGGAATTATTCAGTACTTGCGGCACTGGCCAGGCAAAGTTAGCAAACACTGAAAAATCAGTCAGTGTCACAAGTACTGATAGACGTGACTCTCGCGTGAGCGTTGAAAATAACGGATTATTTTTTCAGTGACTACGTCACTGGGATATGTCATTCAGAGTTTCTCACGTTTACTTTCAGGGTATTTACGGTATTTACTTCCCACAGTGTCTCGGTTTTCCTTGTCCGGTTTTGCCTATTTGACGCCTCGCGGCGCCACTCCCGGACTCTAAGCGGCTTGATTTCCGTCCGATTTACGCCTATTCAAGGCCTTCGGGTTCAGTGAAAATGGCATCTCGCAACTTGATTTTCCCGGCTCTCCTTGCGCCATTCCAGACTAGTCATAGTGACGCCAATGCAATTGTGAGTCTCAGATGTGCGACACCCTAGTATCGCTGACATTCTACCTTTCCTTGTAGTTACGCGCTGCTCTCCACACTATCGTATCAAGTATCGTTGTCATCTGCTGCAGTGGCAGCTAAAATTGCAGGTGAGTATGGGTCTGTTTTCTTGATGACAATATCCGATCATGTCCTGCAGAGAACAATATGCCGTACTTGCCAACTGAACTCCTGTCCAAAATTTTCAACCTCTGTCTCCCAGAATTCCCGGAAGTTACTGAAGACGGTGAATTGATGCTGCCGTCATCGTTAGAAGCTCCCATGCTACTGACTGGAGTATGCCGGCGATGGGGGGAGGTTGCTGTGGGTACGCCCAATTTGTGGTGCGAGTTATCGTTGCAAGTCTACCCAGAAGAGGACTGGCATCAGAGAGCCTTGGGCTATGACTCATGGCTCAAGCGATCGCGAGGATATCCGCTATCATTGGCTCTCGAGTGCCACGACCATGACTCGACCAAGCTGCGAGGTCTTCTTCAGCCTTACATCAATCAGATCTTGTCTCTCTGGATCAATATTGGCTTCCACGCCGACAAACCGGAACTTATGTTAACAGATCTCTCAGCGCTTCGGGAGCTAACCATGTACACAAGGGGCGGGGTACATCTGGCGCAGCTCATCCGTAACCTTCCATCCACTCTGCGCAGTCTCCGCGTAATGAGGTTTGATCCAAATGCGTTATTATTTGACCTCAACCTCCTATCTTCGTGTAATCCTGTATGGTCCCGCCTTACACATATCACAATCGATGTTTGTCACTCAAATGCAATTCTCCACTTGCTCCAGCTAGCTCCCAACCTTTCATCGTTAGCGATTTGCATATCGTTCCCCAAAATAGAGGCCTTGGAACCATTCACGCACCCCAGACTTGAATCCTTACGCTCAAAGGATAGCACCAAACGCGGTTATCAAACCTCCTCGATGCTCTATCACTCCCCAATCTACGCATACTTGAATTTTACGATATTTCACACTGGCCCTCATCAGGAATTGAAGGCCTTCCTCGCACGGTCCAGGTGTTGTTTGGAGAGTTGTTGTTGGGATCTGAAGTTGAGGACGACAGAGGGGCAGCGAGCAGAATATGCTGTCCTTATTCCTTCCCTTGAAGTAGTGGTGGACCCCAGTTGTAGTGGGCGTCTCGGACCATACGACTGGTTTGTTGGTCATAGTAGTGATATTGCTGTACCCTGGTAGTAGTACATGCGTATAACTTCGTTGATCCGAGTCATCTGACTATTGGAGACTCGAAATACAACGCACAGCAACATGTTGTCTGTTGTTGAATCTAGCGAGGGGGATGCATCCGATGTATCCTAATATTCTAAGGCAGGGAGTGTGGGTCACCATCTTCCGATGGGCGCGCCACCCAAAATGATGGCGTGCGGGCTTAACCGTTGGGTGTGCGGTGTGACTTCCGCGTGAAGGTTCCAGTAGATAGGCTTGAGAGCGTGGACATCGGAAAGCACCATAAGCGTCGAAGTGAACCAGCTTAAAAGACAATATCACGCACGTCCTGAGAGCGGGACATCGCGAAAGCACTGTCAGCATTGAGTGAGTGGCTCCAACAGACCAGATCACCCCAGTCTGGAGGAGGACATCACGATGGCTCCATCAGCGTCGAGGTAAGCAGTTCAAAGACCAGATCACGGAATAACCTTCGATACTAGATGCGTAGAGGTTATAGCAGCTTCTCGGTATCGATGAGACTTTGGTTGATTGCGCGATATACGCCGCCGAGGTTCAAGAGAGGGAAGTAGAGCTGGTATGATTAGAAGACGTCAGCTCTCCCATTGCACAACCAAAGAAACAGGATATGCACCTGTGCATAATAAGTGATGAATACTACGAAATCGCTAGTATTGTTTTGTCCCCTCGTAATGCGCGAAGGAGGTTGAGAGATTAATCCGGGTGTGATAAGCGTTTACGTTGACATGGTTTTGAAGTGGGATGAGATGAAAACACTCATGAGCGGCTCTCCGCTCCGAGCTCTGGTGCGTCCCCGATAGCTTCCATATAACTCTGCGCCTCACACTCCTCCCCACCCGAAATACTTGACAATCTCGTAATTGGGGAGACAATCCATGTGGATCCCACGAGTGACCTGCGCGCACACATCAACACCAATTCCAAGCACAACACAACCCAGAAAAGACTCACCACATCCCGCTCATTCATCTGCCTCCGTATCCTTGTCCTATACCTCGTAAGCACCACACTCGCCCAGATATAACTCCCCGTGACAACTCCAACCACAGCACCAATGCCAGCTCGAACCTGACAACAAACACCACAAGCGTTATGCGCACATCACAAGCGCCAGAATTACTGTGAACCCAATAAGCTCCCCAACCCTATCGACTGAGCTTCTTCTATCGAGAATACGGAGCAGCTCGCCGGTCTTGCGTTTCGTATGCCAACTAGTGAGAGTGTGAGGACGTGGTTGAATGAGAGCAGAGTCATGCTGCGATCGCTGTATTGCATTAGGGGGATCCAGATTGCATCGTGGATGGCTGCAAGACCGCCTGAAGATTGCGAGGAAGCGCAGTATGATATAAGTTATGAGGTATGGTCATAGGCTAGCACCGAATGCAGGGAATGGAGTGATGTCTGGCGTGTCAAATTTTCAAAGGTGGTGATCAGTGCACTGAGTGTGAGAGGCAGTAATGCATTGACCATGCGTCCAAGAACAAGGAGCAGGAAACAGATCAGCTGGGATATGGTTAGTTAGTGTGATAAAATGCAAGGGAAGTACGTACTGAATTGCAGCTCTGGATAGTGGGAGGGCCAGAGATGGAGCGTGAGGCGAAACATGCAGGCGAAAAGCTCCCGCCATGAGGGATCGACGGCTACTTCGTGCAGGGTTGTCTGAGGAAGGTTAGGTTGAATTACCACTAAACGCAGCACCGCTGACCTTGTTTGGCTCTCGCATGCCTGGCATCGCGGGGTCGCAAGGGCCATGCTGTGACATGAGGGGCAGTCTCATTGGCTCTTTCTGCGTAACCATGTGATTGCATCGAAGGTAACGACGCGGGGGGAGAAGAGCGCCGTGAGTAGAGGGAAAAGTGCAAGTACGCGTGCGAGGGGTAATGTATACACCGTGCAAAAGATTGTGTATGATGCGGGTCTGACGGAAAACGGATGAGATAAATAAATTGAATCATTAAGAACGGACCTGTTCCCATCAATAAGAGGACGACTTGGACGATGTCCAGTGTGAGTGCGAGAGCAATTGCGACCTTGACGCGTGCTCCGACTCCGAATCTCAACGTCGTTAGCATCCTTCCATGTGCCAAGGGCCGCCATTACCGGCATAGTATGCTAGCAAACCGCGATTTCGATGCCAGTGCCTTGGGGCCAATAGAATGAATCGCGCTTACATAGTACATACATAAATATGTATTACTAAGCAATCAAAGTCTAGCCAGTGGCTAGTAGTGAAGGGTGCAACTTGCTGATTAGCCTGTTGATATCGCGTTATAGGTTGCTGCAGAAGTCTTCATGTTTCGCACCTCAGAGGAGGACTTAAGAGTAAGCATGTATCATTTTTCTGCTCTGAACGCTATTCCATAACTGTTCAGGGTCACTGGCCATTATATCCGCGTCTCTATTTACGATGGTCGATGGAACCGCTGCCATAAAGGCTGCAATGGCTGACTGCAGTGTTTCTGAGAATGAGACCCTCACCATCAATAGGCACCCTCTGACGTTTCCCCAGTGGCTTATGCCCATCTTTTTTCGTAGATCCAAAACAATCCGCCCCGAGTTCGCGCCTCGTATGAGTCTGGACCTATGCTAGGTGATCTTGTAGATGATGGGTGTGGTTTGAGACGACTTTCGAACCATTGATCGGAAGACGGACGGTCTGGTAAGCCTTCTGTCGCCCCCCGACGGTTCTAAAGTATCACTCCCGGCTGTTGGCAACCACTACAGCTAAATATCCCTCAAGTTAAAAGCCCAGTGTACAAAGCTTGTTATCACGCTGCGCGCGGTACTGTCAAGGTAAAAAATAATATCCGAGGTCTTATGATCACCGCTAATTCAGTCGACTTTTCAGAGCGAGATCAGTCACAGCACTGATTGCAGCACGCGATGCATACATTCTATTTAGAAGGAGCAACCTTCCCAGTGATCTCGATAGCTTCATTCTTGGCTTTCAGTCAATGCTTGGCCAATGTCCCTCGGTCAGCTGCAACGCTCTCCAACCTTGCCCACGCGGTTCTCTGTGGCTACGCGAGCGAGAACATCATAACTGGTATTAACCATGCCCATTTCCTCTTCCGCTCCGCGCTCGACCTTCGTCTCCCGTAGCACCCCGATCACCTGCTATCCAGCCTCGACCTCTGCCAGGCTCTCCAACACTGTCACTCGCATGACACGGCTCCGCGAGGCTATCAAGCTTCCCCGCTACTAGTGCCACTTTGTGTAAAGGTGAGCTATCTTCATTGAATGGTGCTCGACGCTCACAACATACTCCATGCGAACAGATTTCTTCGAGTCAACGCAGCGTGGTTCAATCGACAGAAATACTGGGACCGGAACGATCGCCACCATCACTGTCGCCAAACGCATCATTGAGCAACTTCCCTTCTTATATCTGAGGTCCCGAATGCCATGATGCGCGCCTTGTCCCCATCGGTTTCGCCGTTCCCGCCTTGAGTATCTCTGGATATACTAAAGCCTATCATCAGGATGGACCGGATGTTCTTGGATCAATTGATCGTGACGCGGCCAAGAGCAACGTCTCAAAAATTTCCCGTAGCGCTGCCATAAGCATCTACTTGCCTTTGTTTTGTCTTCATGCCCCCACGCAGAAGTACTGTAAGCTGGCGAATGCGCCCGAATGCGCGCGGGTGCGTTTGCCCCGTGGCCTAATTTGCATGCGGAGTAGCTGACCGACTTGCCGAAAGACGAGCGCAAGGGCAACCGTTTGGACAGGTGTTGACAGCACCTTCCAATCTAGCTTGGGCATTCAGCTAAGTTGACAGGTACTCGTAGGGGTGAACGTCGGACGTTCGTGACAGATATGACCTATCCGTCAAAATATCGATGGTGATCAAATTTTGTCCGGCTGACGGTCAAGGATATAACGGAGACTCAAGTGATCAGTTCAAAAAACGCAGCAGGATATAGCGCTCGCGGTCCTGACTGCCGGTAACGATGTTTGTATTCCCACCTTGAGGTTCGTTTCAGGCTCATCGATTGCGTAGGGTTATACGCCGGCAGCTCGCCCGCGATCGTAGGATTCAACAATCAATTAGCGTCCGCCTATGCGCGCGATGTCATTGAGCAAGTCAAAGACCCGACGTCGGTTCACGACATGATGGACGCATCAGACGCGAAAATATAATAGCTACGTGATCTTTTTTTCTCGAAGATCGGATATCTCTGATTGAGCATCATATACCCACGCGCAGAATAACGCCATGTTGGCAGTAGCGTTATCACGCAATCAGCCTCCGTCTCGATGATCGCCGGCGCTATTGGTAGCCTTGACTTCGGATGGGAATCTATGAGATTGATCGCAATATTTGATTTAAGAGTGGCACAAAAAGAAACTGCCATCATTTTTCGGCGCTTGCCTCCCTCCGCGATCAGCCCAATAATGATTTACAAAATTCAGAAAATTTGAGGGGCTTACATGATATACGCGGTCATTTATAACCTGGAATTGCGGCTGAATTGCCCTCATCTGCTCGCAGGCCCTGCGGGTGCTCATAGATTGAGCGGCGTTCTCTAAACGGCCATAGATTGGCCTTGAGCGTCCTGAGCAGATAATTTTACGCCGTCTTGCTTCCAGCCGCTATTTTTTTTCTCGAACATCGACTTCAACGCAAGCGTCGCGATGCAGATGTCGCCGAGCTACGGAAAAATGCAACGTTTGTCGTATTGGGCTCAGTTTGAGGGCGTTGCCCTCCCCTCCTTCACTTCCATTTGCAGCGCCAAATGACAAGACCCACTTGAGAGGGCACTCAACGATCAGTCGTTGAACCTTCGATCCAGTCACGACGTGTGGAAGGCCCGCCTTGGGAGAGACGCTTGCGCAGCAACCGTGCCTTTTCCCTAGTGAGATGCTACAGTATGCGCAGGGAGAGATCAGATAGAGGTCAGAACAACTCACGTTTGAGCTTTCTTTCAATCTGACTGTCAAGGCATACTGCTTTTGCAGCAAGCCATCGAGCATGCTGAAGATAGGTTCCCCGAGCCACTTCCGCTCATTGGTTGAGTGGCCAGCCAGACGGTAAGATTTTTTCAAGAGAGATGCTGTCTTTCATATCTTAACTGTCCCTTCAGGTTCAAGATAGTAGGCAAACGCTACCCTTCGCTGCAAATTGCCCTACAAGTGATGATGATGCCTGAGGATTCGTTGTCGTTCAAGCTTGCAATGGCTACTCTCTGAGTTATGTAGAAGGTTGCTGAAGAGGATGAGCATGGCCCTCCGCGCGCTCACCGAAGTTCTCCTGAGCTATGGTAAACCTGTTTCAATGTCACGAAGCAGCTCATTGCGGTGGCCTGGAGTTCACGCTACTGCCTGCATTTTGATTGCATCGCTGCCTCCCAATGGAAATGTCATGCCGCAGCGTAGTCATTTCCCACTGCCTTAACTGGCCCTGCTCTGCAACCTGTATTAGGCCCACGATCTAGGAGCTGTTGCTCTTGTAGATGTTAGAAGTTTGTCAAATGGTAAGTAGAGCCGCGGCGCGCTGCTTTGCAATGCTTTGTCGAACTAAATGTCATTTTGCAGGTCAAGTTATGCAATTCAGATATTCTTATGCGTAGCTATATGAAGGATCGGCAACTGTACTGTTATCCCGCCTGTCTATAGTCTAAGAATGCGTAAGAACGCTCTCCAATGATCCATTGATAATGGTGCTAATACTCAGTAGGTAGCGCAAGGGCAGCAATGGCTTCCTGCTGAGAAATGAATTCGCCTAAATGACAGCAGTAAATCATGAATCAACTGGGCTTTGCAAGAGACGTTTAGGGCACGTAAATGAGGGCAGGAATAAAATGCAAGATAACAAAGGCATAATCCAGCGCTCTACTTTCTGCTAGGATTCAATGGAGCTGGCATTGAAAGCTCAGCAGCTGTGCTCAACCCTGGAACAAAAGACGCTAATGCATGGCCTCCATTCTGGGAGGATGAATCTGTAACATGAATGCGTTAAAGCTGATTTGCAATGGACGGCAGAAAGTGTTTCGCACTTGGTATAGATTTAAGGAAAGTGAAAAATTGCTCGATACCTATGCCGCTCTGCTCCATTTGAGTGAGAAGGCAGAGACATCATCCCCTGATTTTGATTTTTGCACTTTCATTCCTGGTTTATCATGACTAGAATCAGCAGCCCGCTTAAGAGGTAGAGTTATAGTTGAGCCTTGGGGCCCCTGGGGTGCATCGACTTGCATATTGGCTTGAGAAAGTTCTTCTTCTGCTCTATGATCTGGGATAAACTTGGCCCTGGCGTCCACTATCAGCATCCACCTGAGCATTCTGCGCTGAGTTGGAGATTCAGCGCAACAGAATACTTGAGTCCTCACCAGGGAGTTCAGCTCACAGTTGCTGTCCTTTGTACCAACCAACAATGCTTGGCTGGACCTCCTGAGTGCGCATTGACTGAACTTTGACAAATCAGACAAAAGAACTGCAGTGCTCACTAGCATGGTCAACAGCAAATCCTCGCCCTCATTGTTGACAGTAAGGCTGGGAGGAACTGGAGACTTCTCTCCATGCTGTTGCTCTGATGATGTCCTGGAAGGCTTGTCCGCTCCCTACCTTGAGCTTTGCAGCCTTTCTTTGAGGAGCTAGCTTTTGATGTCTTTGCCTTTGCCTTCTTGGCAGGGACATCATCAATCTCAGAAAGTTTGCTTGTTTGTCCATCTTCCTCGTCGTTGTTGAATAGAGAGCCTGCTAACATTAAATTGGTTTTGGAATGAGAGCTTGGCAAGCTGGTACGTACGTAAACTTGGAGTTGCTCCAGTTAAGCATCCAGGATGGCAGCCTTACTAACAGGAGATATTGTTCAGAAGACGTCCTGAGTGTTGGCTGCAATAATTCGGTAAATGTGGACAGTCTTCTGTTGGGGGGGCGATAGATGCGTCCAATTAGTTGCCTTCCTCAGTGGCTGACCAAGTGAGTCCTACATTTGGATGCGCATCAGCTGCAAAACGAAATAGCCACAAGGAACAACAAGCAAACGCTCACAACCATATCAATAATTGGCGCAAGGCAGATTAAGACCCGTTAGCCCAACATTAGAGATGATTAAGACACGAGGTCCATCGCGACCGCTATTTTTGAATTTGCAATGATATCGGTTCTTGCAGAAGTTGGTATTTTGCCATGGATCTGTAAAGTTGGGATGCCGTGGAGATCCAGAACCTGCAGTTCAAAGGTTCACATCATTAAATTTCCAGAAGAGTAAATAATGATCATCAGATACCTTTGTCACCTGGAAATAGCTGGTTGGGAATGCGCAGTAGACCACAAATTTGTCACAAAGTGTAGGATCAGCAATTCCAGCAACAATGTCAGGATTGAGGATGATGGTTCGAGTTTATCATCCACAATGCATAGAGGCTGACGGTTGTCACGCTCTTTATGCCATTGAACTACTTCCACAAGAATGTCTAGTTTGCGTGATGGGTCCTTCTTCCACTCGTCCAAAGTAGAAGGATTTGCCATGGATATCCTGCATTGCAGCTTGGGTTGTAACAAAGCTCTACGAATGCGCACATAAAAATCCTTCAGAAACATGGTTAGTAAATGGTTGAATGAAATGAAAGAGAATGTACTGAGCCTCCAGCAAACTTTGCAGCTCTGGCGCCACCTTCCTCCACTAAATCCTTTGCAATGAGCTCAAGATTGTCCACCTCATGGTCGTACAGCTTCACAAGGAGGTTATGCTCCTTGAATGGAGCCAAGCCTGAGATCCTCACCCCATAATTGTCCACTGACCAAATAGTGCGACGTATGACAGCTCCAGAAAATCTATTGCGAATGTCATTAATCCAGGTTAGCATCTGAGTGCGGTATAGACCTTGGGATGTCAACATCAGCATTGCCCTTTACTGTCCCCATGATTATCTTGGTGAGGCGGTCGCCTTGTTTAAAGCGTTTGCGATCTTTTGCTGCAGCAGTGCGGAGTAGTTGACGCTGCATTTTTTAGGGCCTGATCATCAAAGAACTACCAAATAGCTCAAGGCCTAGGTATCGTCCAATGTTCATGCATCCTGCACAAATGATTGAAAGGGCGTCGTAAATATCAAAACTATTATATAGCTTGTGCTTTGCTCACAAGAGGTCCAGAGGTAATTGGTGTTGCCGTCATGGCAACCATTGTCAGAGATCGCTCACGAAGTGCAAAAATTGCCCAGTAACCCTTTCTAATGTTTCTCTGGTTATGCGCCTCATCCACAGAGCTTAACAAGAAATGTCGGCCATAAGCTGTGGTTGGTGCATCCACAGCATAATTGGCTTTCTGTCGGGGACTCTTGGTTGGACAAAGGTTATTTGCCTCCAAAATGCGGTCAAAGTCTGATTCTAGAGCCTGGGGTGCAAAGAAAATGATATTGAGCTTTGTGGATGGAAAATAGCAATGCCTTCATACCTTGGGAGTAGTGATGATGATTCGCCGCCCTTCTGGTTGGATTGACCTACTCCATATCTTGCCACCAGGATTGCCGACTGCGCCAAGTAGCTAGATATGGCAGGACATCGAAACTGCCATGTTGAAGAAATCGGTGCAACTCTGAGGTAAACTGGGCCACTAGATTTGGTGGGATGACAAGCATGATTGGAAGATTAGGAATGTTGGGGGAGTCGCTCCTCCACTGCTTGGCAGCTAATTAGATTGAGATCAGCTTGCCAGCGCAATTGGGATTTTCACCAGAGCAACCTACCTATTTTCCCTGGAAACTGATTGTGCATGATATAGAATTCACGATAGAATGCCAGTAACGCAATCAAGGCAGTGACTTGGATGGTCTTGCCAAGTCCAACATCATCCATGAGCAGAATGGACATTCCCGAAAATGCATTCTTCACCATCTTGACCAGACCCACAAGCTGATGCCAGCGGAGAGCAAGAGGCTCACCTTTGCAGGATCTTTCAACCACTTTTGACCGTCCTCAGTCCAAGGGTCGCAATTGCCATAGGGGTCTTGCAAAATGTTAAGAATGGTATTCGCCTTTCTGAAGTCCAGGATAGTCCAAAGGTGGTCCTCAGATATACCATTGAATTCCTCAACGCCTTCAGACCACTGAAAGTCGCAATCATTGGTGGCATCAGGATCAAATTCAGGAATTGAATCTGCTGTGGCAGTATCTGGGTCACAAAGTTTCAACTGATCATGGATGGAGGCGGTGAGTAGGGTTATATCCTGCTGAGTGGCTAGGAATGAAAGAGCTTGACGCAGGGGCTTAGGTAGACCTACCCCAAGACAGAGTGAGAAAACAGAAGCAAAGATGTCTGAAATTTAACATACGTAACTTGCTTCCATCCTTCACATCAATTCCTAAGGCCTGAAGGAGGTCCCTAAGAGTCTCTTGCTGCTCAGAAAGTTGCTGTAGAGACTCTTGATCGCCATAGCGGGTAAGAATTTTTGTAAGTCCCTCAACGTTCTTCAGCCAAGTCCTAATGCCTTCAGCATCCAGATATTTGCCTTGCTCTGCAAGAGACAAGAATTCTGGATATGTAGTATTGGGCCTTAGGAGGGTATAATGAGAAAAAAAAGGAAGCGCACCCTGCCACTTATCATCTATTATTTTCCTTAACTTGCTAAGTCTGCTCCTTTCTCGTCCAATAGACTTCCTATTCCTTGCCCAATGGTGGGCCACAAGGGTATCAAGAAAGCGCCGGACTGGCTCCTTAAGAGCAATGCCATCCTCAGTGAAAGCATCGGCACCAAAAAGCACCTCTGCAAGCGCAGGATAGGCTAATGCAATCTGAGAGGTGGCTAAATCAGGTAGCTAAGCATGTTGAGTATGCAATATAGAAACAAAAATAAATGAATCTCACATTTGCCAATTTCATGCGCTTCATAACAGAGTAGGGATCAAGGCCCCTTTCAACAAGAACAGCATCAACAGTGCTATTTACTTTCCAGTCTGACCATTTGAGATGGAAATAGTCCAGCCACAGTTCACGACCTTTGGTATCATTATCAGGACGCTCTTTTTTGATATAGTCCACCTGTGCAGCATCTTCAACAGCCCAGAAATTGGAAACGAAGGTCCAGACTGCCTGATTAGCGTCAGGTGAGTTCCAAACACTGGGAGTGTCCTCTGTGATGGTTATAGAGAAGGGAGCTGAACTAAGCCCAGTGCGTTGTTGCCAGACAGGCCAACACCAAGGAATATTGCAGGCTTGCAGGCCTTACCAGGCATCGTAGCAGGACTGTTCATCCAACAGCGTCCACAAACGAATCAGCCCTCTTCTGCATGAGATGGTGCACTGAGGGCCAAAAGAGCACCAGGATAGTAATTGTAGGCATTTTGTGGGGAGGAAGAGGAGGGTTGTGGGTATTTGTATGGGACGTCCAGCCATTCACTGTAGCATACATATAGTTTTGCATATCCTCTAAACTTGGTCAAGCACCAAGGGACTGGGACGATAATAAAATAAAAGATTAAAAGATGACCCTGGCAGAATCTAGTAAGAAGGTTTAATATATTTCAGCAAGTTGACAGACTTCCATATGCAAATTGTTCAATCAAACCCACCTGCCACAAATAACCCAATCTAGATTGGCAGTCAAGGAAGGCCTATACTCCCTACTTAAAGTACTTCATAAGTGTCTTTTGCACGTCCTTGTTGTTTCAAGCTCCAGGATCTCTGAGAAGTCTAGTATGGCATTATGTATCTATCACTACCCTCAGAAGGTCCTTTGAAATTTGAATGAAGTTTTTCTAAAGCTATAAGAGGTGCCTAAATGTTTTAAGGTGCGAACAAGCCACATAAATATTAATCTCCTTCAGGAGGCCCTTAGCGCAATCTTTCTGATGGAAGTATACTATATCTTCAATTCATAAATGCAAATGGAATAAGGGATAATCTTAAGGCTATCTTGCAGGCTACTACATCAGAAGGGCTTCTAACTACTGATAGTTTAGCTTATATTGTTACCCAATTGCTTCCCACCGCAATATACCCTTATTCTAGAATAATGAATAATGATCAATGCATCAAACCCTCTGTAGTGAATATATTGGCCCTTAATTGCTCCAAAAATTTTTAGTTCAGATCAGATTGAACCTGCAGATCGCACTCACTGTCATGGTCAGCAGAATAATAGTGGAGAATGCATATACAGTGATGGAGTACTATAATTAAACACTGATTAAAAAGAGCTAGAACAGAAAAAAATGTTTCTGGAGGGCTCTGGAAGGCATGATTGGGCAAAGCACAATGTGAGGCACGATTATATTTGTCCATCATAAGGGTTGTGTTGCATTAGCCCAATTTGAGCTAGGGTCAAAGATTAAGTCTTATCTTTTGTATAACAAGGAACCGGAGTTAAGATGATGCGAATTTGATGGAAGCAATGGACTTGAACTTATTTGAATACATTGTTGTAAGTTGTCATTGTGGAAAATTCCCCTGAGTGTTATTTGCAAAGGTTGCTGACAGATGTATTGATGACCCTGAGTTTTACTAGTCACCAATGGATATATTGATGATCCAAGTGCAAGATGCCTATGCAAAGTCTTGGGAGTCTTTTCATTTGCTTTTCAAAAGCCGTCTGATCCAACAAGGCTGCATGTACAAGCACGTATCCAGATGCAACTCAAATTCTTACAATGCATTATGTTTGAGCAATATATTTTTCATGCCCTTTAGTAGATCAAAGGCAGTGATATATAATACCTTTATTCTAATGGGAATAAAATATATTATAACGATGCTATAGCATGATGTAGAATATGGTCACAAAGTAAAGAGAAATGTAAGCCCTGTAAGAAGTCCCTCACATCACCACGCATCTAGCTTTCTTGCCATACCTATGATCCTTTGTTGGTTTATCTCCTAGCCTTCCTACTATCCCAGACACCATCTGTTTTTGTGGCCGTAGGGCTCGTACTATGTGAGCGAAGAGGAGCTCAACATTATATGCTGTTCTAGCTGATGTCTCCAGGAATTTACACCCAAATGTTCTGGCAAGCGCAATGCCCTCCTCACATGAGACTTCACGTTGGTAAGTCACATCGCATTTGTTGGCTACTAGGATGAAAATAGGTTTTTGGCGCTTGACCTTAACCAGGGACTGTCGGAAGGCCTCAAGCCGTTCAAAGCTGGATCGTGCTGTGATTGAGTAAACCAGAATAAAGCCCTGGCCCTCCCTAAATAGAGGCTTAGATGTTAACATAGCAAAAAGTGTGATATTCGCCTACCGAACCCATTGGTCACGCAAATTGGCATACTCTTCTGCATGAATGTCAGATGAATGCACTAAAGTGCTAATAGGTAAGCAAATCTTACCCTGCCCAGCAGTATCGATGATTTCGATGCAACTCCTCTTGTTATCCACAATTAACTGCTTCCTATAAGAGTCTTCAATTGTTGGGTCATAACTCTACAGGGAACCCATGAGTTGATGAACATGATATGGTGTATACTACTAGAGCACATACCTCTGCATAATTCAATGGTAGGGATGATTATGGTTACTAGATTAATATAGAATGTGCATGCAGGTGCTGCTGGACTCACGGACAAAACAGTTGCTAGTAAACTTGGAGGAAATATGAGCACAGAGTGGTTATGAAAAGCTTCATAATGACCCACTTGAACAGCTAAGGCAGTCTTGCCAACACCGCCATCACCTAACATGACGATTCTCCAATTATCCATATTAGCTAAATATTGACGGAAATGAGCAATAAGAGTTATCTAGGACTGATGCAAGAGAGCACGCAGTAAGAGTCAGAGACCGAGAATAAAGCTGTGGGACTCTGAGCGTAGAGAAGAGAGAATAAGACGTAAAGTTGTTCATAATATTACTGCAGAATCCAACAATTGTGCTCATGATAGGGTACCAAGCTCTTGGTGCATTGAGACCATACTTATGTATATTGATTCAAGTTGTTTTTCATGGGATCGGTGTCTGAATTTTGAAAAGTGACAGAACCAGTGGAAGCAACTAGCGCCACCTGTTTATTAATATTGACTGGCAACTTGAGTTTGCAATTCCATTGGCATATGGATGGTATTAGAATGGTAGCACATGTGAATTAAATGAAAAGCAGTTAAAGATTGTAAGGGTGGTGGAGCAGGCAGGATTCTGATTTCACTCAATAGAGGACCTGGGGACGATCATGATGGTCACTGGACCTAATATTATTTCGGTTCCGAACCATTCA
>JABBWA010000394.1:0-41187 GCA_016628065.1 Suillus lakei
TATGCGAGCGGGTCCGGTGCATCTCCAATGGTAGTCCGGCGGGTCCGAGGCTCGGAGAGCGCAGGAAAGCATCGGGTTTGAGCGGGTTTCATCAGAGATGACTGGGAGTGACTGTACTGATGTCTGGACAACTGGGCTTTCGACGTACTCCGTAAAATAGGCCTCTGCAGGGCTGCAGTGAGAATGTTTCCTACATTGGCCTACCTATCTATGTGATACACATCTTATCTCGGCCCACCTATCTATCTGATACCCCTTTCATCCTACCCGTTGTCGATCTTCATTGCTGATCAGTTGTAAACCACAACAAAACAACTAACCTAGCAATGCTACTGCTCAGTGGTCCTTATGCTGAGAAGCACTGGGTACAGTAGTTGTTCAGTTGGGTGGCCTGACCCTTGGTAGTGCACCACACACTTCGAGTGTGAGGGGTTTAGGTGTTGGGGGATAGTAGATGAGCACAACTAAGTCTGGAGTGACCTAGCTGTGTTGGAGGACGAAGAAAGAAGGCAGCAAAGATGATGGACTGGACTGAAAGAATAGAATGGCAGTGGGACAGTGTTCCAGGTGAACAAGGTCCAGGAAGACGTGGGGGATGAAAAATGCGAAGCCAACTGAGGCTTCAGAGAGAACTGAACATGAAATGGTGAACTGGATAGTTTTTTTCTCTGTAGCTAAAGTACAGGGGTTTATATAGAGTATAGTACCTGCGTACGTCTGTGTATGCAAAGCAACGCTCCAGGCAATGAGTAGGGCAATGAAAGGGGCAATGAAAGGGGGGAATGGAATGAATGTGCTGCGCTTCAGGGGTAATGACTGAGCAATTTCGAAAAATAGAACAAATCCTATGCAGAATGAGTCATAAAATGGAGAATGAGTCATAAGGACAAGAATGAGTCAGAGAATGAAAAAAGCGATGATAAAGCAGGGCTGTGACCATTACAAACCATGACTCATGACCTGAGTCATCATGACCAATTGCTATGCAAGCATGACAAAGTGCTGTGCGGTGATGATGCAAGAGCTGTGACGCAGCAATGACACAGCATATGGGCAGTGGAGAATGGAATGGAGTGATGATGCTATGATGCCATGATGGTGTGATGATCCGAATGCTCTGCTGCAGAGATGTCATGTGGTTGTTGGTGCAGAATGTCGACATGCAGGGATCATGGGATATACACAGTCTGTAAGACGCTTCCCCAGCATGATAAAGGGATTGGTCATCTGCATAGGGACTTGGTTGTTTGCAATCTCTGGTGAGCGTTAGGATGGAATGGCATGGTGTCCACAGTGATCATGAAGGTGAGGTGCGAGTGGATAATGGTTTGAATGGTTCGACGAATATAAACCGCTGAAGAGGATTGGAAATGGTAGGGTGATGAGGACAGGATGAATAAAGACGCGGTTTTCGACGTATTGGTGCAATTTTGCATGGTCTGGCTGATGCTGAGGTTGTCTGAGAGTGTAGTGGGTGAAGATGGGAGAGCGTTGGAAGCGTGTGAATGGGGGAAAGGTGAATAAACCTCGTTGAATGCAAAATGCCGTAAAAATGCGGGATGCCGTAATACTGTTGAAAATCGCTAAAAAATCGAAAAATTAAAGGAAAGGAAGGGAAACAAATGAAAAGGTGAGTAAGGAATGATATGGGAAATGAAGATATAAATAAAAAACCATGTTCTTGCTACCAAACACGTTTGGTGCGTGACACCGTGCATGTCATGTGTCTACTGCACAACAAAGAAGATCAAGTGCATCTCTGTGACTCTGGGATCCCCACCCAAACATTCTCGAGCGCCCTCTGCCACCTGGAGGGCGAGGTCCAACACACCTTCCGGGGCTCCCTCCAAGGCTCCCTCCAAAGCTCCCCCCACATCACAATCCATGGCCTGAACTCACAGTCAGACTCGTGGCACGTCCAGAACTCCGGGTGTCATTGCTGTGACAACCCCCAAGACACAGACGCATGGTCGCAGCAAGACCATTACTGCCGCCAAGGCACCTGCACCTGCACCAGCTCATAAGTGACCCGAGTTTTCTTTCATCATCACAAGCTATCGCCCGTTGTGCCTTCGGCACAAGCCAAAGTCGCGCTTCGCGCTCCTTTGGTGTAAGGTGAAGTTCTTATTCTTAATAATCATAGTACTGAAGCCAAAGGAGCACTTCGTGCTCCTTTGGCTTCAGGAGGTGCCTGCGGCACCTCAACTTCTTAGGAATTGTAGCAGATTTTAAATAAATTATATTTTCAAGCAGAATTCAACAACAGTAAAAGTACAAAATGAACTGCAGAACATATATGTAAATCAATCATCAACAGGATCAGTCAGTCCTCCAAGTACTTCTTTATACACTACATTGGTTGTGTTTGAACCTTGTTCATGCTCAGAAAAAATAGCAAACACTCTCTCTGGGTGAGTGCAGCGAGACAAAGCCACATAGAGTTGTCCATGACCAAAGACAGGTGTGTGCAAATTAAGGCCAACCCACTTGACGCTCTGACCTTGTGCCTTGTTGATTGTCATAGCAAATGCAAGACAAACAGGGAATTGGCGACGCTTGAGAGGAATGAGGTTTTCTTCAGAATTTGATTCCAGAGTCATCCGAGGAATCAGCACTGTGTTCTCATCTTGTTGTTGAGCTTCTTCATCATTTCCATCCCTAAGAATACGACACCTGAGGACATGTGTGGTCCAAGACAGGAGGATCATGCGAGTTCCATTATAGAGTCCATGGGTGGGATCCAAGTTGCGCAAGAGCATGAGAGGAACACCTGCTTTGACCTCTAATTTGTGCAAAGGGAAGCCTGATGGGGTGAGAGTATGAAGGAACTCAGTGGGGATGTAGTCATAGTCTTTCTCAGTAACTGAGTCTGCACTGGTGAAGACCGCTTTTTCTCCTGGGAATGATTCAAGAATAGTGGTATTGATTTCATTCACATCTGTGTTTTTTGCAGAGAGGATGGTTAGGAAGAAGAAGCACAGAGTATAGGGCATTGATGAGAGACCGGACATCATTGTTGGCACAGCGCATGCGAATAGGGAGGGTCACTGTGCCATCACCATCTGTGCCCTTTCCACCTCCGATCTCAAGAAGCCACTTTGCAAATTCATCAGAAGCAGGATCTTGACCAAGTCACATGTTTCTCTTGAGGTGGAAGATACAAAGCTTTGGCCATATGCGAGATCTGCAAAAGGTAGCGCCCACTATCTGCTCCCTGGAACCATGAGGTACCACTGGCAGAGTCTGTCTGAAGTCTCCTCCAAAGAGCATGGTTACTCCTCCAAAATCAGCATCAACATCCAGAAGATCACGTAAAGTGCGGTCAAGGCATTCCAGGATATGATGGTGCAGCATAGGAATTTCATCACAGATGATTAGAGAGGTGGCCTTGAGAAGTTCATGGACGACATCTCCTTTCTTGATGTTGCATGAGCTATCTTCATGAATGGGAATGGGGATCTTCAGTCGTGAATGAGCTGTACGTCCACCTGGTAGGAGGAGAGAAGCGATTCCAGAGGAAGCCACACATAGGACGATCTTGCCTTCAGCACAGAGTTTTGAAGCAATGAGCTTGCAGAGATATGTCTTGCCACATCCACCTGCACTGTGAACAAAGTGTGCATGTCCAGGTCTTTGCTCATTACAATGAATTGCATCATCAACCACAGCATCAAAGACAGTCCTCTGCTCTTCATTGAGGGAAGGGACTCCTCTGTCCACCATCTCCTGAAGGTCCTCCTGGATATACTGGAGCTGCTCAGCAATCAACTGGTTGCCCTCCATGACCCCCCATGTGTCTGCCATTTGAGATACAGGCATGTGAGGAATTGCTTCCAAAGACTTTCCATTTTTGCGAAGCACGCCATCAATGAGATAGAGACCATAGTCATGGATCTCTTCCTGTGTAGGGTCAGGTTTGTTGAACATTCGAGTAAGACAGCGGCGCAGATCATCACAGAGATTGTCCTTGGAGTGGTCCCAAAGCTCTGGAGGACTTGTAGGGTTGCAGTGGAGGAGGATGATGGCAAAGAGATTATGCAGACGATGTCCAGTGCACATATGAGAGGCATCCTGCAAGCACTGGATCCATTCATTATCGTCTTCAAGCAGACCCCTGCATTGACATGCATCCTTGAAGGTCTCACAGACAACATCATCCACAGTATGGAGGTGTTCATAGGAGGTAGCCCCTTTAAAAAAACCATGGTAAGTTTGATTGACACAGAATTGTTGCAGACACCATACCTTTGACTACAGTCAAAAGCAATCTCAGATAGAAGCGCTCTCCAGAACCAGGTACAGCAGCATACATTCTTCCAATGGCCAATCCACGCTCACGTATCTTCCATGTGGTCTTGTTCCATACAAATTTTGAGGGAAAGTCTTGGTAGAGGTGGCCATGGGCTCCAGCTGCCACCAAGTTCTCATTGGCATTAGCTTTGAACCATCCAGTGAGGCAAGTCTCCTTGGTTGCTGCACGGTTAAGGACGTCCTGGGCATCATCCTCTGGGTTATAGACCACCATCTGTTCATTTGGGAGGTGGACTGGCAAGCGGTAGACAGAGGGCCATTCAAGATGCATTGGAAACTCAAGGATGTGCCATGCAGCCTCATTTGAGCTGATATATCTGGAATCAAGATAGGATTTGACCTCATCCACCGCTCCTCTCATCTCCAAAGTAGCGTGGTTGTTTCCTTTGTAGATGTACTTGTGGATATATTTGACCGACTTTATAGAGGCACAGACTTCCAGATTGATGTGGCAGTTGAATTCCACCAGCAGTTGTGGAGGGTGAGGTACAACATCTTTGTTTGTGAAGATATAGTCATTCTTCTGGATCGTATGACCGTTATCAGGTCTTGCATACTCTGGATAGCCATCATCCTTCAGCAAGGTCTGGGGGTTGAATGACTTTGGGAAATGTTTTTTGCACTGTCCATTCTCCGAGCAACGCTGTGGACTGCAAGGGCCATGCAGCATGTATTTTTCTACAGCCTGGTAGAGTTGGGGATGGACATTTCTGTCAGGAATCTGGGCAGATATGAAGGAGTCGATCTGTTCAACGGTGCGTATCTTATGATCTGGTTCAAGGAAGATGAGGAGATGCATGTGTGGAAGACCGCGCTTTTGATATTCGATGGTGTAGACCAATCCTGCGACCTTTCCATAGTAGCCTTTACGAACTTTCTTCAAGAGAGCTTGTTGCTTCTGATAGAATACGCGAGCCACCAAGTCTGGATGGTCCACAGCATTCTGACCTATATGAGTGATTGTCAGGAATGAAGTCATAAACATTGCTTCAGATATGGATTCTTACCTTGGAGGAGATTCTCAGTGATCTCAGGCCAACTCCCATTTGCAGTAGCTGATGCATGTATCGAGGGCTGCCAATATGAGAGGAGGGAAGAATAATGGAGCGACCTGTCTGAGCCAAATCAACCACACCATCATTGAGAACATTATCTGTGAGGCCTCTGTAGCAGTCTGCCCTCAGCTGCTGTTGGTTGTTCTTGATCCAGTTCAACCTTGATTGTTCAATGGAGGCCCAGGCATCAACCACATACTGCTGGAACAGTCTTCCACCACGAAAGATGTTGTTGGAGTCAAGGTGGTCTGGACGTGGGTGAAGGCGGTAGGCATAGTACAGCAGCTGGGTGACATTTTTTGCACGTCCACGTTGACCTTCATTGAGATTCATGGGGATGGAAATATCCCAACCGTCCTCGCCTCGAGGATGTATAAGAACGTAGTGAAGAGTTGCATATGCATGGCTGAGCTGACTGATGCGTTGAAGTCCACCACCTTGAAGCCGCACAATAAGATCACGTTTTTCTGACACATCCTCAGATCCATCTCCAGGAAGAATTGCAGCAATTTCATCAGCAGTTGGGAGATTATATCTTCGACCATCTGTGCCTTGCTGGAAGTGAATGCGTACATGAACATCTGTGTGCTCCTCTGGAGGCTTCTCCTGCATGACTTGATAGGCCTGCTTATAAACAGCAGCATAGGGATGGGTTCGATACAGCATGTCATGGAGGTCTCTGAGAATGCGACAATCAAGACCTTCATTTCCAGGTCGGGTGGCACGGATGTTGGTTGCCTCCTCTGGATCATAGATGTAAAGCTGTGCATATGAAGGCTGAAGACCTTCTGGAGGTATAAGACTGCCCATGAGATGATGGAGTG
Organism: Suillus lakei; assembly: GCA_016628065.1. Taxonomy (NCBI): domain Eukaryota; kingdom Fungi; phylum Basidiomycota; class Agaricomycetes; order Boletales; family Suillaceae; genus Suillus; species Suillus lakei. Next base: position 6,191 of record JABBWA010000394.1, read on the forward strand.
AGCCATGGATACGGAATGCATTTGGGCCAGAGCCTTGAAGAGCACGATCCTCGATATTGACGCCAACTGACGTAAATGCAAGAGCACTGTTGTACTGACGAATCTTGGATCTGAATGTTTGGTCTTCATATGCCTGCTGCAGCTCAGGTGGCCATGCTGGGAAAGGCTGAAGGCTGAATTGGCCCTGCAAGCAGCACATACCAAAGCGTGGATTCAGTCTGGAGGAGTTGGAGAGCTTTTCGCACAGAAAGTGCCTTGCATGGCAGTTGGGACACTCTACATCAAGGGAACCAAGAGTATCATGGAGAATAGGCTCGGTATATGGACGACCTCCATCAGGGATAGGAATGACCTGGTTGATATGCACCTGATCCTCTTCCTCCTGCTGCTGGCGACGTTCACGAACCTGAGTTCTCCTTCTTTCCTCATCCTGATTGTGGTTTTCCTGAGAAGCAGGATCATTATATTCATGCAGTGCCTCTTCCAAATGCTCCTCCCACTGATGGACCCTCTGCTCCCTGTGGTGTTGGTCCTCCTCCACCTGTTGACCTGCTCGTTGAATATCCTGCTCCTGTCTATTGATCTGCTCAGCTGCCTGCTGCTGTAAGTGAAGAGCCTCCTGATCATGTCTATTGCCCTGCTCAGCTTCCTGCTGCTGCTGTTCAAGATTATGCTGAGCCTGTCTATTGATCTGCTCAGCTTCCTGCTGCTGCAATTGCTGCTGGATCTGCTGTTGATGAAATGCCTCCTGTGCCTGTCTTTGAAGCAAGTCATTTCTAACCCGCTCATCTTCCCTCTGCTGTTCCTGGAAATGATGTTGAAACTGAATATTGAATTGATGATGATCAGGTCCAGGCAGTGCAGGTAAAGGAGGAGCAGGATTTGGTGCAAAGTATTGGAAGGGATTATCCAAGTTGTGAGGACCAACTGCACCCTCATAGTGAATAGGGCCATACATGGGAGGGGCAGGAGGAGCAGGAGGAGCAGGAGCAGGAGCAGGAGCAGGAGCAGGAGCAGGAGCAGGAGCAGGAGCAGGAGCAGGAGCAGGAGCAGGAGCAGGAGCAGGTGGTGGTGGTGGTGGTGGTGGTTGAGGATTATTATGCCTCTGTCTTGCAGCACGGCGTGCTTCCAAATTATTCATTGTGGCTGCAGCAACATTTGCCATACAACGTTCATACTCATTCTGAATCTGAAGTGCAGCAGGTGCAGGTGCAGGGATATGGCCAAAGGGAGGTGCTAAGGCCAGAGCAGGAACAGGTGGTGGAGCAGGTTGTGGATGGTGTTGATGCCACATACGTTGAGCCTCGTGATGCTCAACGACATTGCGTGGTAGACCAGGAAATCTTTGCATGGGAATTGGACCATGGTTCAAATTTCCCAACATCTGAGGTATGTTCTATAAACACATCAGAAGATGTCTCATTAAAATCAAAATAATTATCCCTACCATCTGAGGAGTGTTTTGTAATAATGGTTGAACTGCAGGAGCATTGGGATGGTGATGTGCAGGAGGCGAACCAAGATTTCGCTGGTTTCGCTCAGCCTGACATGCAGCAGCCTGTGCCCGCTGAGGAGAGGTAGGAGGGGTGGAGGGGTTCCTATCAAGGAGAAATGTAAGTGAAAAAGAATATTTTATAATTTGTAATAGCCACAAACATTGGAGAAGATAGCAAAAAACAATTGATATGTGAGAAAAAGGCAGAGGAGGGCCAAATTTCCAGTCATAGATCCACTGCCTCAAAATCAGTCATCATACATAAATTTCAGAGAAATATCACATACCAAAGTTCCAAACAAATATTGCCAAGGGTGAATGAAGAAGTACCAGCAGATTCCAGGATGAGCTAATACCCTGGAATTCGACGTATGACAGTGCTAAGAACAGCCAAAAGCTGCCCGAGAAATTATCCCGAAGGACAGGATGGCAACTGTGAGAAGGCTGCAAGCAGACCGACTCAGCACATAAAAGTGCCCCGCCAAACCAAATCTCTACACTGTAGCGTACACAGAGGTCCAGAAACAACCAGCGAACACCCACAAGAACAGATGGCCAGGGAAGTAGGACTTGGTTACACGTTCGTCTGGATCAACAGGAGTTCGCGAGTCCAAATGGAATACAGGGCCAGCAACAGACAACAATCACACCTCACAATCCTTCGAACTCCAAAGAACGGTCCAGAAACGGTCCAAACACGGTCCTTGGTCCACGGTCCAAAGGGTTGTCCAAAAGCGAAAATCTCTGATTATGTAATCATTAATTTTTTTCATAATTCCAATATATAATCACTATTATATTAAAATACTAAATAACTTACATAGAGAACTACAGATATATCCAAAACAAAAGTAGAAGCAGGATTATGCAGGAAAACAAAAAGATTTTGAAGATTTTGAGAAAGTGTTGAGATATGGCAGAGGGAGCAGTGGTGGGGGAAAAGAGGAAAGGAAGCTCGGAGCGCGAGGGCATTTGTAGGGAACAACACCGCACAGGTTGCGAAGTCACGTGACAAAACCACGTGAGTTTCCAAATCGAGGTTAAGCGAGCTAAGCGCAAACCATGTGGCCTTTGGTGAAATACACGGAAACCATGCGAGCTGGCGAGAGTTTTTCCCAGGGGTTGGCCTGTAATTCTTAGATCTGACCTTATTTCTCCCATGTAGCACTTCCGTCTTTGAGTTCAGCAGTCCCTCGTGCAGCACTCGACGTGCCAATGCCAGATCTCCATGCCATGGCAATTGCGATTTGGGATGGTGCAGCTTGAATCACTCTTCTCGAGGCTTGAGTGGCAGAGCAGGATGGTAGGTTTGATACCCTGCAATGCCTCCATGAAAGCCTTCGACGCCAAATCATCGACCGGCACCCCTCATTTCGACTTCCCAACCCTCCTGCCAATGCAACAATGATGTTGCTTGATCAATCTGTCTCCATGTCCATGTCACCCCCCCGAATCCACTGTCATGAACATTCTGTCCACAGCCCTGCAGAGGCCAAATTCACAGAGTACGTCGAAAGCCCAGTTATCCAGACATCAGACCAGTCACTCCAGTCATCTCCGATGAAACCCGCTCAAACCCAACGCTTTCCTGCGCTGTGGGAAACAACTCCATAGTAGGCGGATATAATGTTAGGTCAAATGCTATACCTGCTGCTTCACTTGCAAGGCAAGAATGTTCGACCCTAAAGGGGTCTGCTACTGATATAAGTCTGATAGTTAGTATCTAATGTCATGGAAAGGTAAAGGAACAAGTCCAAAGGTATGCGGACCAAGTCCGAAGGTCAAAATGTCGGGTCCGAAGGTAATCTACCAAGTCCGAGGTGCGGGAAAGCGGGTCCGGAGCTTCAGGTCGTCGGGTTATGAGTAATAGCAAGGGAACAGGTTCGGAAAGCATCGAACTATGTCCGGAAACAAGGGAAAGTCAATGGAAACGAGTGACAAGTGTTATGGGTACGAAGCAGGTGCAGAACGGGTGAGAACCAGGTATATTCAGCCAGGTAACAGGTAAGGACAGGTATGTGACCAAGTAGATGGGAAGTCCCACCTACAGTAAAGTAATGTGCTTGGTCGTACTACCAGTCCTATATAACTAGCTATGTAGAAATCCGGAATATCAAAAACAGGAAAACATCGGGTCCGGAGATATGTAAACTGACATGAGGCACTGCGGACGTGTGAGAACACAGGTAATAACACTGTCTACTGCATCAGCCATGGGAAACAAGCTACTACGCACCAGTGGGGTTGGACGGAACAGACAGGACATAGGATGGACGGATTTCTGAAGGCATGTGAGCGGGTCCGGTGCATCTCCAGTGATGTTCGGCAGGTCCGAGGCTCGGAGAGCACGGGAAAGCGTCGGGTTTGAGCGGGTTTCATCGGAGATGACTGGGAATGACTGTACTGATGTCCGGACAACTGGGATTTTGACGTACTCTGTAATATGTGGCTCTGCAGGGCTGCAGCGAGAATGTTTCCTACAGCGCTCTCCGAGCCTCGGACCTGCTGGAGATGCACCGGACCCGCTTGCATACCTTCGGAAACCCGTCCATCCTATGTCCTGTCCATTCTGTCCAACCCCACTGGTGCGTAGTAGCTTGTTTCCCATGGCTGATGCAGTAGGCAGCGTTATTACCTGTGTTCCCACAAGTCCACAGTGCCTCATGTCAGTTTACATACCTTCAGACCCAATGTTTTCCTGTTTTTGATATTCCGGATTTCTACGTAGCTAGTTATATAGGACTGGTAGTACGACCAAGCACATTACTTTACTGTAGGTGGGACTTCCCATCTACTTGGTCACATACCTGTCCTTACCTGTTACCTGGCTGAATATACCTGGTTATCACCTGTTCCGTACCCACTTCAGACCCGCAACCCTTGTCATTCGTTTTCCCTGACTTTCCCTTGTGTCTGGACATAGTCAGACGCTTTCCGAACCTGTTCCCTTGCTATTACCCATAACCCGATGACCCGAAGCTCCGGACCTGCTTTCCCGCGCCTTGGACTTGGTAGTATACCTTTGGATCCGACGTTTTGACCTCTGGACTTGGTCTGCATACCTTCAGACTTGTTCCTTTACCTTTCCATGACCTTAGATACTAACTATCAGACTTATCTCAGTAGCAGACCCCTTTAGGGTCGAACGTTCTTTTCTTGCACAAGAAGCAGCAGGCATAGCATTCACCCAACACTATATCCACCTACTGCGGAGTTGTTTCCCACACCAGATTACCTGGGTCCACATGTTCACCGGACATATGTGGATCCTCTGGATGAACAACATTGTCCTCAAACATGAGTCCCTCAATGGAAGATGCATCCTCGGGTGTCGGGGGTGTGGGCGCCATCCCTGCCATCAACAGATCAATGAGAGGAGGGAGTGCGGTGTGGGAAACAACTCCGCAGTAGGTGGATATAGTGTTGGGTGAATGCTATGCCTGCTGCTTCTTGTGCAAGAAAAGAACGTTCGACCCTAAAGGGGTCTGCTACTGAGATAAGTCTGATAGTTAGTATCTAAGGTCATGGAAAGGTAAAGGAACAAGTCTGAAGGTATGCAGACCAAGTCCAGAGGTCAAAACGTCGGATCCAAAGGTATACTACCAAGTCCAAGGCGCGGGAAAGCAGGTCCGGAGCTTCGGGTCATCGGGTTATGGGTAATAGCAAGGGAACAGGTTCGGAAAGCGTCTGACTATGTCCAGACACAAGGGAAAGTCAGGGAAAACGAATGACAAGGGTTGCGGGTCTGAAGTGGGTACGGAACAGGTGATAACCAGGTATATTCAGCCAGGTAACAGGTAAGGACAGGTATGTGACCAAGTAGATGGGAAGTCCCACCTACAGTAAAGTAATGTGCTTGGTCGTACTACCAGTCCTATATAACTAGCTACGTAGAAATCCGGAATATCAAAAACAGGAAAACATTGGGTCTGAAGGTATGTAAACTGACATGAGGCACTGTGGACTTGTGGGAACACAGGTAATAACGCTGCCTACTGCATCAGCCATGGGAAACAAGCTACTACGCACCAGTGGGGTTGGACAGAATGGACAGGACATAGGATGGACGGGTTTCCGAAGGTATGCAAGCGGGTCCGGTGCATCTCCAGCAGGTCCGAGGCTCGGAGAGCGCTGTAGGAAACATTCTCGCTGCAGCCCTGCAGAGCCACATATTACAGAGTACGTCAAAATCCCAGTTGTCCGGACATCAGTACAGTCATTCCCAGTCATCTCCGATGAAACCCGCTCAAACCCGACGCTTTCCCGTGCTCTCCGAGCCTCGGACCTGCCGGACATCACTGGAGATGCACCGGACCCGCTGTCGATCTTTGTTGCCGGTCTGTTAAAACCTTCAACAAAAATAACAAACCAAACAACGCTACTGGTCAGCGGTTCCTGTGCTCAGAAGGCTGGTTCAGTAGTTGTTCAAAGGAGTGGTCTGACCCTTGTAGTACTCCAAACACTTCGAGTGGTTGAAGGTTTAGATGGAGGTGTGAAAAGACGAAGCTGCACACGGGGCAGCTAACTGGAATGAATACTGGACTGGAATAGAGATAGAGCAGAGTGACAAGGTTCCAGGTGAACAATGTCAAGGAAGATGATGATGATGATGAATGAGGACTGAAAAATGCGAAGCCTATCTGAGGCTTCAGAGGGGAATGGACATGGAATGGTGAACTGAAGGAGTTCATTGCTCTGTAGCTAAAGTACAGGGGTTTATATAGACTCGTAGAGTACCTGCGTACGTCTGTGTATGCAAAGCAACGCTCCAGGCAATGAGTAGGGCAATGAAAGGGGCAATGAAAGGGGGGAATGGAATGAATGTGCTGCGCTTCAGGGGTAATGACTGAGCAATTTCGAAAAATAGAACAAATCCTATGCAGAATGAGTCATAAAATGGAGAATGAGTCATAAGGACAAAGAATGAGTCAGAGAATGAAAAAAGCGATGATAAAGCAGGGCTGTGACCATTACAAACCATGACTCATGACCTGAGTCATCATGACCAATTGCTATGCAAGCATGACAAAGTGCTGTGCGGTGATGATGCAAGAGCTGTGACGCAGCAATGACACAGCATATGGGCAGTGGAGAATGGAATGGAGTGATGATGCTATGATGCCATGATGGTGTGATGATCCGAATGCTCTGCTGCAGAGATGTCATGTGGTTGTTGGTGCAGAATGTCGACATGCAGGGATCATGGGATATACACAGTCTGTAAGACGCTTCCCCAGCATGATAAAGGGATTGGTCATCTGCATAGGGACTTGGTTGTTTGCAATCTCTGGTGAGCGTTAGGATGGAATGGCATGGTGTCCACAGTGATCATGAAGGTGAGGTGCGAGTGGATAATGGTTTGAATGGTTCGACGAATATAAACCGCTGAAGAGGATTGGAAATGGTAGGGTGATGAGGACAGGATGAATAAAGACGCGGTTTTCGACGTATTGGTGCAATTTTGCATGGTCTGGCTGATGCTGAGGTTGTCTGAGAGTGTAGTGGGTGAAGATGGGAGAGCGTTGGAAGCGTGTGAATGGGGGAAAGGTGAATAAACCTCGTTGAATGCAAAATGCCGTAAAAATGTGGGATGCCGTAATACTGTTGAAAATCGCTGAAAAATCGAAAAATTAAAGGAAAGGAAGGGGAGTAAGGAATGATATGGGAAATGAAGATATAAATAAAAAAACCATGTTCTCGCTACCAAACACGTTTGGTGCGTGACACCGCTCACATGCCTTCGGAAATCCGTCCATCCTATGTCCTGTCTGTTCCGTCCAACCCCACTGGTGCGTAGTAGCTTGTTTCCCATGGCTGATGCAGTAGACAGTGTTATTACCTGTGTTCTCACACGTCCGCAGTGCCTCATGTCAGTTTATATATCTCCGGACCCGATGTTTTCCTGTTTTTGATATTCCGGATTTCTACATAGCTAGTTATATAGGACTGGTAGTACGACCAAGCACTCTTTACTTTACTGTAGGTGGGACTTCCCATCTACTTGGTCACATACCTGTCCTTACCTGTTACCTGGCTGAATATACCTGGTTATCACCCATTCCGCACCTGCTTCGCACCCATAACACTTGTCACTCGTTTCCATTGACTTTCCCTTGTTTCCGGACATAGTTCGATGCTTTCTGAACCTGTTCCCTTGCTATTACTCATAACCCGACGACCTGAAGCTCCGGACCCGCTTTCCCGCACCTCGGACTTGGTAGATTACCTTCGGACCCGACATTTTGACCTTCGGACTTGGTCCACATACCTTCGGACTAGTCTGCATACCTTTCTGTGACCTTAGACACTAACTATCAGACTTATATCAGTAGCAGACCCCTTTAGGGTCGAACATTCTTGTCTTGCAAGTGAAGCAGCAGGCATAGCATTCACCCAACATTATATCCGCCTACTGCAGAGTTGTTTCCCACAACTGGAGCCCACTGCGAGGGGTTCATCTGATTAAGTTTTGATTTTTGGCATTTTTAGGTCTTACCCAGAAACCCACACTTCAGACCCACTTTCCCACGCTTCGGACCCGCTAACCCGCAACCATGATGCCCCTTTCTAGCTCCGGACTTGCCCCCTGTTTCACCGGAAACCCGTACGAATTACTGACATTCCTGCAGACAGTAGATCAACTCGGACAAGACAATGGATTACCTGAAAAAGACCTGATCAAGTATGCCCTAAGGTACACTGTCCCTGAGGAGAGAGAAGTTTGGGAATTTTGCGATACCTGCACCAGTGACAATTTCACGGACTTTGCTAACGAGATTTTGGACATGTACACATGTGGGGAAGTTAGATGCTACACCAGACCTGCTAACCCAACGTTTTCCGAAACTCCGGACCCACTTTCCCGCGCTCTCCAAGCCTCGGACCCGACGCCCAGATACCTGGAACCCGCAGCACCAGTAGTCCCAGTAGTTGCATTACATGTAGAAATACCTGTCAACAAACCCGCACCTCAAACCCCAGCCATGGATGAAGAAGTACAGCAACCTGTCAAAACTCCGGATAACCCAACAATCTCCAACACACCCACACCCACTAACCCGAACCGTGGGAACCCGCTTTTTGCAGTGGAAACATCGGACATGTTCACAGAGGTTATTGGCACAGATGTACTGACACCGGACATTTCCAGTTTAGATCCAAAGTCCCTAGGAGACGCAAACCCTGGAAAACCCGAAATCTCCGCACCTGATTACCCAGACATATGGGATATTGACATTGGAGTCCTAGACTATGAACCTGAAATCTCCGCACCTTGTCACCCGGATATCACTGACACCTTTGTACTTGCAGCAACTGTCCTGTTACTCACTGGTTACATTTTATGGTATAGGTTTAGCATGCACCCGACCAACCTGAAGACCCGACCCGCTGTCGTGAACATTCTGTCCACAGCCCTGCAGAGGCCCAATTCACGGAGTACGTCGAAAGCCCAGTTATCCGGACATCAGACCAGTCACTCCAGTCATCTCCGATGAAACCCGCTCAAACCCGACGCTTTCCCACGCTCTCCGAGCCTCGGACCCGCCGGAGATGCACCAGACCCACTCACATACCTTCGGAAACCCGTCCATCCTATGTCCTGTCCGTTCCGTCCAACCTCACTGGTGCGTAGTAGCTTGTTTCCCATGGCTGATGCAGTAGGCAGCGTTATTACCTGTGTTCCCACACGTCCGCAGCGCCTCATGTCAGTTTACATATCTCCGGACCCGATGTTTTCCTATTTTCTATATTCCGGATTTCTACGTAGCTAGTTATATAGGACTGGTAGTACGACCAAGCACTCTTTACTTTACTGTAGGTGGGACTTCCCATCTACTTGGTCACATACCTGTCCTTACCTGTTACCTGGCTGAATATACCTGGTTCTCACCCGTTACGCACCCGCTTCGGACCCGCAACCCTTGTCATTCGTTTTCCCTGACTTTCCCTTGTTTCCGGACATAGTCCGACACTCTCCGAACCTGTTCCCTTGCTATTATCCGTAACCCGACGACCCGAAGCTCCGGACCCGCTTTCCCGCGCCTCGGACTTGGTAGTATACCTTTGGACCCGACATTTTGACCTCCGGACTTGGTCCACATACCTTTGGACTTGTTCCTTTACCTTTCCGTGACATTAGATACTAACTATCAGACTTATATCAGTAGCAGACCCCTTTAGGGTCGAACATTCTTGCCTTGCAAGTGAAGCAGCAGGTATAGCATTTGACCTAACATTATATCCGCCTACTACGGAGTTGTTTCCCACACCGGCTCGGCTTGGCCTAATCAGGCTTGGCTTTGGCTGGCCCACGGCCTGAAGCCGGGCCATGCACATCACTAGTATGTATACGGTAGCCTGAAAATACCGGGAAGGGCTCGCAGGCCAGCAGATGAGATTGGGTGCAGTCATTCCTCTCACAGATGTCACACATGCGGTAGAGCTTATCCCTGTGTACAGCAAAGGCGCTAACCGTATGGTCAGTGCAGCAATGAGTATGGAGGTATATCATTCATTGCGCTCAGAGTTGCATTAGTTGTATTCTTTGTTATGATCTTAGCTTGCAATTTAACTGCACTGTGTTGTCTGTTTTTTGTGTTGATCTTATCTCTGAGATAAAATCAAGCCCATCTTTCATCTTCAGTGAGATGCGATAGATTATCATTGATCGAAACATTCGGTTCCTCATCTATCGTAAGTTTAGAACAGCAAAATAAAATAATAACAGTGAAGGCATCTCCACCAATCGCATGAGTGCGCTACTGAAGTTGTAAGCATTCGTAAGTGTTCATGACGCGCGTAAGTTAAGCGTTCATTTCAGTGGTTTTGCAGATGCTAGTGTAGGGTCAGGTGAGGTTAGTTCTGCTGGTTGTAACCTGGCAAAACTCTAGGCTAGTGATGTGCATGGCCCGGCTTCAAGCCGTGGGCCAGGCCAAGCTGGGCCCAAATAGGCCGGGCCAAGCCGGGCCAAAGTGACGGCCTGATCATGGCTTTGGCCCGGCTTGGAATTCTGAAAAGCCAAAGCCGGCGGCCTGAGCTGCGGCTCCTGCCCTCTATGAAGTCAAGGTGCTGTCGTCTCCTCAGGTATGCAAGTTGACTTGTGTGTCCGCAAAGATCTGTCCCTTGTAATGCATAATTCTCTTTTCATATCCAGCAACATTACTGAGTGCATTGACTGTGGCAGCCGGCCGGGTCTTCTTTCTCGTCCGTGTAGCTGTCGGAGATGTGAATTATGACATCCCGAAGGCTGTTGGCTAAGCGTCGGCGTTGAGTGAACTTACAAAGTATGGAATTAACATGATATCTAGCATTACATAGGAGGTTCCTCGCCTCTTCTCACTTGCCTGTCGTTGCACTAGGTATGTAGGCTGTTTCTATTCTCTTGTATCTCTTCTCACTTGTCTGTCGTCACACTAGCTTTTAGTTTTCTCGTCACCTGCCCTTACAGTTTTTCCCCCTTCCCTTGGCTTGTTGTTCAACCTCCTCTGAACCGGACTGAACCAGACTGTGGCAACACCAAATGTCATTATCATTGAGTTACTCCCGGAGTCATGACTGTCGCACTGCCTTGTCTTTACCTTGGCCAGTTCCCACTGGCCTATCACACCTCTTCCCACTGCACAGGTGAGTACTTCAAGTTCATATCTTAACCCATACTTGCAATTGTACATTTACAGTACTCGGGCCGCGGCTCAGGCCAGAGCCAAGCCAAAGCCAGCCGTCGTTGGCGGCTTTGGCCCGGCCTGGATCTTTTGCAAGCCTAAGCCGTCTGAAGCCAGGCCAAAGCCGCGGCTTTCGAGCCAAGCCGGGCCGGAACATCACTACTCTAGGCTATGTAGACTATGTGTATGACATTATATCCATCTGAAGCTTTCTGTCTCTTGATGGGAATAGCGGCGGCGGTAAGAAACAGATCGAGAAGCAGTCAAAGCAAGAATAGCATTTGAACCAGCGGGTTTGCCCGTCTAAACAGGCGCGCCGAGCGGCTGCTTGGCGCAAAAGAGCAGTTGCATGTTTACAGCGCTTGATAATCGATATATCGATAAGCTCTGATCGGTAGGTTGTTGCCACGGCCCTGGATCCGAGCGCCTGATCATTGATGAGTTTTCAGTGTTGCCGCAACATGTTTGCATTTTCAGTAGTAGCAGTTTAAACTATTCTGCCGCGGCCACTCCCTTCGCATGAGTTCTGTCGTGGGCCAAGCAGCAAGCACAACCAGTTTTGCCCAGTTGGCAAGCATGATCCACTGGCGCTATAACGAAAAGGTCCGAACACATTCATGAGTCACCTCAGCGCTCCGCGCTTAGCGTTCGCATGCTTCTCTCCCCTTCCACTTGTCCCTCCGCATCTTGCTTTATTCACCACTATGTCACGGCATGTGAATCCTGCAGTCTGCTGCAAGGTGAAGAGAGAAAACAACAAAGAGACAAGCTGCCGACCAAGGTTAGACATACTGCCACAGGTTCATGCAAGGTTCAGCGCTCAGCGCTCAGTCCTCAGGGCCCGGTATGTAATCCAAATCATATTTGTGCCGCATCTGGACCTCGGCCTTCTGAGCGTAGGCCTTACACGCGCTAGAAACCCGGCGTTTGGAACGTTGCCGCGATATAAATGTTATCAATGCACCAGTACTTCTAGCGCTGTTGTACCTCTTTCTCTTCCAACCCATTCACCCCCACCCCACCACTGCTACCTCACCAAGCCTTCAAGCTCTTCCACATGGGTTCAGATGATAACAATACAAGCAGTGATTCTGCGTAAGTCCTCATTTCAGTGGGATTGCATTAGGATTGAATGCCTTCATATTAGTTTGGTCACTCTTCTCCGGCAGATTATTGAGGTCCTCGAAGCTTCCAGCATTGCCGAGGAAAGAGGAAAGGGGGAGGCTTCTAAATTTTGGGCTGCGTACAAAAGGATATCTGGCGAATACGACAACAACATGTTAGAGAGGTGCAATAGCGATATGGATATAATGATGCTCTTCGTATGGAAATATATTGTTGTTTTTATTGCCATCTAACACGAGCAACCAGGCCGGTCTGTTCTCTGCCGTCAATACCGCGTTCATCATTGCAATGCAGCCCAATCCCGCTGATACTACCAACGACCTTTTGGTACAGCTTATACAGATTACATGGAACGGAACTTCTGCAATCCAGCCAGTGCCCCTTTCCGCACCCGCCGCTTACTCTTCTTCCAAAATATGGATGCAGGTGCTTGCATATATGAGCCTCACATTCAGCCTGCTTGCTGCCTTCTGCGCTGTCTTGAGCAAGCAATGGCTGGCTTACTATAAGACCAACCGTTTTGGTGGCGGACAACTTGGAGAGCGATGCCAGCAGAGGCATCGCAAGTTTGAGGAGCTAAAAAAACGGCGGTTCGAACGTGTCCTGCATTCATTCCCAATTCTCCTCCAGATTTCTCTCTTTCTGTTTATTCTATCCCTGGCAGCTTCCATGTGGATACAACACTGGATCGTTTCCATTTGCATCATTGTGCCAGCTGGTTGCGGCGCCCTCTTCTATGCATACATTGTCGTGGTATCTCTGAGATCCCCTGACAGTCCATTCCAGACGTACATCTCCTTAGTCATTCAATATTTCCTATCCATTGGCCGCCAAAGTCATGAGGATTCTACTGCATCCGCCATGTTGTGGATCTTAGAAACTTCCACAAACCCTGATATTTTCAGTTTGGCGCTCGACTTGATGTCTACCATGTCCAAATCGCAGGATGACCTGCCGCCGACGTTGGTCACAAAAGTGCTAGGCATGTTCAAGGCATGTTTTAGCTCTACAATAGACCAAGAAAATGCACTGTCATTTGGGAAAGCACTGATCCGCTTCTCCTGCTGGAAAAATGACGCAACGAGGAAGATACTTCAGGGACTCACACTAGAGCGGGAGCACTGGTCCTCGTGGCGCGCCCTGTATCTTCCTGTGGCACTGGAACAGTGCCGTGCTTCGTTCCGCCGAATGAAGGGCCCTGATCCTGTAGATCCACGGTACCAAGCGGACACACGCACTGCTCTGCGTAAGGCGCTGGCTGCTGGGGTGGATAGATTTGTTGATCCAAACGAGGAATATGTAGAATTGGTTTGGAAGGGTCAATTCGAATCGGAAATCGATCCCTCGGACGTTGACTGGCTCATGGAATGCGCTACGCATTTCAACAAGACCGAAGATTTCGGGGCAGCAGGAGACGCACTCCTCTTGCTCAATGGCCAGAAACCATCGTCCATTAGTCAAACCTCCATCATTCCATTTTTGCATAGCAGCTGTCAATCGGTTCCATTGCGCCATAGCGCACTTCGTGCCGCTTGCCGGGTTGTTAGCGGCAACTCGCCCATCGATGGATCTTTCTCGGAGGCTGTCCTGACAGCCATAGGTCCCCCCATCCAACATAACACAGGCGACCTGTTTGCCAATGCAATCCGGTTGCTCGAAATCACTGAGTGGTACCAATATAACGATGATTTGACAGGCTCCCCCCTGCTTGACATCCAGTGTCTGGTATTCCTTGTGTTGCCGGTACCGAAATCCAACGATACCGGGAATATTCCCTACTACCGTGCACTCATCCGTTACATAAATGCAGACACCCACGTTGCCAAACGTACCGCCTTACGCATAGCCTATCGTATCAGGCAAGAGCTAGCTGGGATCACTACTTCCAGGGTTCCCGTGTCGGTACAAACAGATATCCTCTCCAGGCTCTCCCAAGCCCTCCTCACCGTAGTTGATCCGCAGAGTTTCGATGCCGACAACGATTTCTACTATCTCCGTCTCATCTTCACTCTTACACGTGATCCCATGTGGCTCCGCCGCTTACACAGCGATAGCCATATTGAAAGGTGCATCAGATTTATTCCTGATTTTTGTCAGCAACCTTCTTCTTCCGTCTTCCATCTCGCCGGAATCTTCCTCCGCTTCCACGTTGCCTACCCACAAGCCGCTCCTCAGCTTTACAGTATCACGAGCTCACAGTGGTGGGACCTGACGAGGATGGCGTGGCATATCGCAGGCCGCCCGTACGATCAGGACAACAATCATTCTGATCCTGATATTTTGGATGATGGCATTGACATTCTTGAAGCTCTTGTCCACACTACGACGCTTCACATGCCACAACATGCTTCAACGAGCGACCTCGAATTCCTTCGTAATGGGCTGGGCGGGGCATTGATCAAGTTGGAATCGCGACAGACTCTGCCGTCCAAGACAGTTTTATCTGCAATGAAAGATTTGAAAAAATATGTGTCGTCTTAATACTGTAGGAAGTTATGTATTTATCTCAAGTTACATTTACGCTACCCAAGGCAGTGTGTTACCCTGACTCTCTATTGTACAAGTTCTTGTGTACGATGTACGCAAATCTGCATTTGAGGACTACTACATATAATATGTGGCCAGGGCGCAAACTACCAGAGAGATTACGATACACCCTCTCATTCCCGACACTTGTGCCATGATGTACCATATGCGAAATGCATTAAATCCAGTTGTGAGGAACCACCGGATATCAACAACATGTTGTTGGCGACAGAAGGGTGGCGATCGGATGGAATCCACAGGAGAAGCCGTCCTTCAGGACCTATAATCCACCCTTCCTTGGTGAGAGAAGCTGGGTTGTAAGACTCTTGGAAAATGGAGAAGGTGGAATAAAGAACATGAGTCAGGTCGGACGAGAGCCTTGCGGGTGCTTCAAAGGCTTTATCCCAGACCCGGATTGTCTGGTCATCTGAACCAGACACGACAAACTGTCCATCTGACGAGATTGCAACAGACCGAACGTAGTCGTCGTGTTCTGCATCTTGGGAAAAGGCAGGAAATACACCATTACTTTCAACATCCCACACCCGGACTGTATTGTCAGCTGAACCAGATACGATGTGTTTTCCATCTGGCGAGATTGCAACAGACAGAACATCGTCAGTGTGCCCTCGAAGAGGGGCACACAATGTCTTTCTAGTTTTTGCATCCCACACTCGGATCGTCCTGTCGCGTGAACCAGACACGATGAGATTTCCATCCGATGTGAGTGCGACGGACTGAACCCAGTCGGTGTGCCCTCGGAGGGGGGCACCTAATGCCTGGCCAGTGTTTGCATCCCACACCCGGATGGTATTATCGGCCGAACCAGAAACAACGCGGTTCCCATCTAGTTGGACAGACTGTACGAAGGCGGTGTGCCCCAGAAGTGGGGCACCGACCGCCTCGTGAGTCTCTATATTCCACACCCGGATCGTCTTGTCATTTGAACCAGACACAACGCGTTTTCCATCTGGCGAGATGACGACAGACCGAACGGCGTTAGTGTGGCCTCGGAGAGGAGCACCCACTGGCTTGAGAGTCTCTATATCCCAAACACGGATCAACATATCGTTTGAACCAGACACAATGAGTTTGCCGTCCGGCGAGATTGCAACAGACTGAACAATGCTGGTGTGCCCTCGGAGAGTGGATCCCAACTTCTCGCCAGTCTTCCTGTCCCACACCTGTATTGTTCCGTCATATAAACCGCACACGATACGGCTTCCATCAGGCGAGACGGCAACCGACATAATGCTGACATCCCCGAGAAGAGTCCGAGGCGGCTCTATGGCATGTCCAGGAACGACCCGAGCGGTACGAGGAAAATGTGCAACAAATATTTTATAAACCGCCGACTCTGGTGGAGCGAACGGCAGAGCGGACAAATATAAATGCGGAGTGCTGTGTAAAATGGTGGTTCCGAACTTCTGGACGAATTTTTCGGCGGCCCTGGCAGCGTCACCGATACGCGTATATTCGCTTTGATCCTACCACTAGCTGTGAGGTTCAATTGGTCCCAACAATGGGATCCAGCGACGTACCTTGAACCAATTTGCGATAGAAGACAAGCCTGAACAGCTAAGACTTCCCATTAAAGCCAGTGCTTCTAGCCAGAAGAGGAGGCGCTCCCCGTTGAAAAAAGCTTCGACTTCTTTAGCGAGTGATGGTTCAAAGGGAGTAGCTTGTACATGTGTCCCCCAGAAGCGACACGAGTATGATAGCTCAGCCGGAATAGACTCCTTCACTCGTTTCCCCAACCCTGGAACAGCAGAGTTGGGCAGGTAGGAACTCTCTAAAGCGCATATGTTGAAGCGAAGCCCACATTCCATGACTCGAAGGGAAGCAAAAGCGAGATCTCTATGTGCTGATGAGACATCAACAGAGAAGTCGTGGCTCCGCGACTTGTGTGTGAGAAAATCGTAGAAGGATGGGTAGAGACATATTGAAGTCCGGGAATCTCCAGTATCGATTACAAGCGAATCCAGTGGCCCGATAACCCGAGCCACGTCATAACGGTCATGATCGCATGGAAAATGCAGTCGTATCGCGGTCAATGCGTCCATGGAAAGTGGTTCCGGTGACGCAAGGATCTGCCCCATCACGGAGCGAAACATGGGAATCAAATCCCCGCGCTTGTCCTCTGGTACGATTTCCTCCAAGATAAGTCCATACATAACATCCAACGGACATGTTCCTTCTTCAGACATTTCAGCAGGCACACGTTCGAAACGGACCATTGGATCTAAGCCCACTCTGGTGGTTCCGTTAATATACTTGCAGGCGAGACGAGCCCATTCAAACCGACCACCAGATTTCTGAGCAAGTATTTCGAAATGCCTGTTGTCGAACACGTTGCGCAAGCCTGCCAGCTTGACAGAAATGTAATGCTGAATGTCACGTTTTGTAGACGAGGGCGGAATACTGTCCATGGAAATATGTTTAACATATGGCACGGTGTGAAGGGCATCGTGAATGTCCCCTAGTGGACGGGAAGTGATGAGGATACGGTAGTTTTCCGGGATGTCGGTTAGCTGGGAGGAAGACGTGTCCAGCTTGCCAGCAAGCAGACGAAGAAGCTGTTCCCGGGTATTTGCTTCGCCACTCTCATTCAACCCATCAATGACAATCAGGAGAGGAGAAACAATGGCTTTCGGGGCCTTCCCTACTGGTCCTACTACTAACTCTCGCCATTGCCTTGTGATGTCCGTTGTGTGCTTGAGCGTGTTGTCATCGTGAAACGCACGCCCCAGCGCTCGCCTCACGAAAGGATCGCAAGCAGCCAGATCGCGTGCGATCGTGTAGAATATTTTCTTGTGGCGGCAGTCCGCTCCTCGTGTGCGATCGAAGCAGAAGTAAGCTCCCAGACCACCAAGCTCATCAGACCACTTGATTATTGTGGAGGCAATAGCTGATTTGCCTGTCTCTGCATCGCCAGACAACCACAGGACGCGTGGCACGTCCTCTCCCGTGCTGCACAACCAGGACTTGATCTTGGACAGGATGACTTCCCGAGTACCTGGGAGACAACACTTGGAGACATCCAGTCCGGCATCGGCTGCATACACCATGTCGCTGGGGTCCAGATCATTGGCTAGATGACGAGACGGTGATTGTCAGAGAAGTTTCAGTGTGAGTTTGAGCCCACCCTTACCAGTACGGTGGAGAATGGTCTTATGAGCCCTTTGCTCGCGAAATTGCGAGATGAGACTATCGAGAACCTCAATGTAACTCTGAATCGCGACATCTGCTTCTTTGCAGATGTCCTTACCAAGTCGTTTCCCTATCCAAACCATAGTAAGTCCTTAGCAACCACTCAGTACATTCGACTCACAAAAATTCTTCGTCTCCGAGTAGTGGGCAATGAAGTCGGCGCACTCCAGTGTCTGTCGCGCCATCTGTCCGTATATCTCCACCATGGATGGAATCTTGGCCGATTCCTGCCTTTCCGTCATTAAAGCATAGACTTCCCCAATCTTTGCAAGCAGAGGGGAAAGAATGTTATCCATGGGTGGCTGATCACGAATCATCTGATACCAGACATCTTATAAACCTGCAAAGTTGAAGATGCGTGTACAAGCGCACCATGGATGCGCATGTCATTGCGGATTTCGCATATGGATTTACCTACGCATGAAGGTCAGTCACGCACAAACCAGAGACAAAGGCATATACCTGTGCAATTTGATAAGCAACGGAGTCAACTTTCTTCAGGTGTTTAAGAATCTTGGGGATACCGTTGGCGGCATTCGAGCTAGGTGATTCAGCCTATGATGGACCTTAGCTCATTGTTGAAAGAGAAACAAGACTGTTCCTAGCATGCGAAGAGTCGGAATTCCACCCACCTGGCTCCTTTGAACGGATGGTGCAGTCACAGGGTCTGGAGATCGAGTAGTAGTGTCAGGGGAAGGCGTCCACACGTTGTCAAATGATAGAAGTGTGCTCGATTTGCGAGGTTTATAAGTGGGGGAAGGGGGCGGCTGCAATCATGATATCATTATAAACGACCAGCAATGATCTGAAGAACGACATTCCATACCTCACCCACATTGGTGGTGTGCTGGGCATCTGCGCATGCATCAGGGTCTGTGTTACTCTGATTATTTTTATCCATCAAGAGAGTTTGAAGTAGCGTCCAAGTGCAAAAAAGACGAGGATAACGGCGGATAGCACACGTGTGCTAGTTGCTGTGTGATATGAGGTGATCTGGGGGGATTGTCTATAAATATAATATTGCCTCGAGGCAGCTTGCGCACGCACGGTCCCTGCAAGGGCATAGCCTGTTTCAATGGGAACCCTCCAATCAGCCAATAGCGCCCTAGCCTAGTACTGCATTCAGACTAACAATCTTTCTGCTTGAATCGTTCATGTGCGGCGAATGTCCGAATGTCAAATTCTGCGTTTACTTGCCACTGGCAGGTCTTGCGTGCATGTGCGATTAGCGCAGCTTTTCAACAAACAAACACCAGGCTAACGAAGATAGCCATTCTTTGTGTTTCCCAGAGTCCTGGCGTGCCTAGCACTTGAGGTCAATAGCAGCAAATAACAGTATGTACCTTCGAGGTTTCCGGTCTAGGGCATGGCCTATTGTCAATTATTTAAACAAAGCAGTGCCAGCCCTTTCTAAATTCTCTAGCTGCTTATCGCGCCCCACTTCGCTCAGACAAATCCTTGACGCCGCAGCTACTATCTACAATGAATGAACACATTCAAACGAAGGATCCGAGTCCAATTCTTCTCGAAACCCGGACATCTATTGAAGCAATTGCTGGTGAAAACTTGGTATGTCGCTGATCTGAGGACCACTTTACTTCACTCGAAATATTGACTCTGAAGCATCCCTCATTCAGGGCAGACGCCGTGGCAGAATTCGCCAGTTTCTAGGGAAGGTTAAGAATGTAACTAAAAAGATTTCTGTGAGTCGACAAGGATCCTGAGTTTCCTATCTATATCTGTCTCTAAATTTTGGTGGTCGTACAGGTTCATGATGCTGAACAAGGTGCCGACCCTCAATCGGCACTTCAGGATGCCAAAGAGGCTGCAAAGCTCATGAAGCCATTTTCCTGGCGTTTGACATCTGGAGCATCTGCCGCCCGGGATGCACCAGTAGATCTCGAGGCTGCAGATAATTTTCAGGATACGTATCTTCAACCCCTCAGGATATTCGACAGTGTCATCGGGACGCTCGCAGATGTATGAGCCATTCCTCTCGGTTGGAACCGAACTAATCCCGTTCTGTAGGTACATCCATATTCAAAGACTGCACTGGGCCTACTGTCCTATGAATCCAAAGTACGTATTTTTTACTGAGTTTTATTTCCTGCTGAGCCGTCATCTATCCAGATACTTCTCGCTCAAAGCGATCGTGACCTAGCGATACTCCGACTTCTCGAGAAGTTATGTCAAGTTTACGACTTCATGGTGCAAGGCGAGACTCTCCGCGAAATTCCATCGATGCAGAGTATCGTTGGACGAATAGTTCAGCAGACTCTCGAATGCTCCCAGTTCATCAGAGATTACTCCGCGACCAAGAGTTTCTGTGAGGAATCTACGAATAATTGTGTTTTGCTCGTTTGCTCATTCTCAATCCTCTACTGTTATCACAGGGAAGAGACTCGGAAAAAATGGTATCTCGGAAACAGATAATACGATTCAACAGTACATCAACGTGTTGGATGCGCTCATGCAAAGCTTCCGTGACCAAGTTACTTGCGATGCAGCGATATACGTCCACCGTACAGGTAAGGGTTGTACGTACTTCTGACCTAACATCTATTTATACGTCTCCAGGCGAAACACTAGATCTCAACGGTATGGTGTATGCGGAGGGCGCTGGACTAGACTCTGGGAAACAATGCCTACCAGGGACGCGCATTGAAATCATCTCTGAGATCATAGACTGGGTCAACAGCACTGGAGATAATGTTCAGCGTGTGCTCTGGTTATCCGGCCCTGCAGGCAAGGGCAAGTCGGCCATTGCCCACACTATTGCTAACTGGTTCAACGATGTGGGAGGCCTCGGTTCATGTTATTGCTTCGATCGCCAGCGAGATGCAGACCGTCGTCATGAAAAGATTTTTTCTACCATTGCGCGCGACCTGGCCGACCGTGATCCGGAGATGAGACGAGCATTAGCAGAGGCAGTTCAAGATGCGAGTTCGCTCAAGACTACATCGGATATCGTCCAGCAGTGGGACAAGCTTCTCATTAAACCACTAGGGAAGTCCTCAGGGTCAATTGTAAGACCTGTCGTCATCGTGATAGACGCATTGGACGAGAGCGGTGGAGTCGAGACACGTTTCCGCATTCTCCGAATTCTTGCAGGCAAACTAGGTGTTCAACAAATCACCAGACTCCCAGCCAACTTCCGGATTATCGTCACTTCCCGCCCGCTTCGCGATATCAAAGCTGAGTTTGACGGTGCTCAGCATATCCTACGATTGTCCATGGACGATTTTCCACCGGAACTCACGGAGCGTGACATCTATACTTATGTATCTAAGGAGTTGAAAGGTCTGTCGGATTTCCAGGACAGAGAGTTTGCAATGCTCGCTGCGCAGGCCGATGGACTTTTCGAGTGGGCGCGTCTTGCCTGTGGATACATCAAGGCAGCCCCTTATGGCATGCACGCAATTCGCTTCGATTCTGTCATGAGCCGCGATCCTGGGAAGCGGAAAAATCTGTTATATGACATGTATCAGATAATCTTGGCAGAAATCATGCTAACCCAAGATGAGAAACTTGAAAGATTAGCGATGTTTCGTTCTGTGATGGCACAAATACTTGGCACAGCCGAACCGCTTTCTCTAATTTCTCTGAATGCCATGCGAGTCCATTTTCCAAACCAAAGGGAGCATTACGAAGTGGAGGTTATCGTAGAGTTCATGGGATCCCTCCTCAGCGGCACGACCAACTCATCTACACCCATCAAACCCCTTCACACATCCTTTCGCGATTTTCTTACAGATCAATCATCCAGTGGAAACTTCTTCGTCGACATGTCGAACGTACAACGCGACCTTGCTTTTGCGTCACTTCGAGTGATGGAGCACGGACTTCGCTTCAATATATGTGATTTGAAGTCTTCATACCTCTTCAATCGCGAAGACCCTGGGCTGCAAGAACGGGTCAACAGCTCCATTCCCCCACATTTATCCTATTCTTGTCGATTTTGGCCTTCACACTTACAAGCAACTGCCTTCGACACAGAACTCGCAAAGGAAGTGAAATCATTCTTCGACAACGAGCGGCTGCTCTTTTGGCTCGAAGTACTAGGCATTATCCAAGCAGTCGGTGGCGCAGTCACCGCCCTTCTGCACATTACCCGGTGGCTGAAGGTAAGCACATGATGTCTGGGCAGTATCAGATGAAGTGCTTATGCAACCGCAGGATCATCCCGGATACGAAGATGTTTCATCCGCTGCAATGGACGTGCAGCGATTTATCCAAACCTTCGGTGGCATCATTTTACACAGTACACCGCATCTTTATGTGTCAGCGCTGCCGTTCTCGCCCGTCCAATCTGTGATGTCAAAATTCGCTGCAAGGTTTCCAAACACCCTTTGTCTGGCATCTGGGCGTGATCTGAACTGGCCGGCTGTTCAGAGCCTGCTTAGAGGGCATGCGGATAAGGTGTTGTCAGTCTCGTTCTCTCCTAATAGAACTCGCATCGTGACTGGTTCGGCGGATAAGACTGTCCGGCTGTGGGATGCAGCGACGGGTCAGCCACTTGGTGAGCCCCTGCGGGGGCACACTGGTGCGGTTACCTCGGTTTCGTTCTCGCCAGATGGGATTCGCATCGCCTCGGGTTCGTATGACAAAACCATCCGGCTATGGGATGTAGCATCAGGCCAGCCAGTCGGTGAGCCCTTGCGGGGGCACACCGCTTGGGTTAACTCGGTCTCGTTCTCGCCGGATGGGACTCGCATTGTGTCTGGTTCATCGGATAATACCGTCCGACTGTGGTATGCAGCTACGGGGCAGTCAATCGGTGAACCCTTGCGGGGGCATACAGCTTGGGTTAACTCAGCCTCATTCTCCTTGGATGACATTCACATCGTGTCTTGTTCGGACGATAGGACTGTCCGGCTGTGGAATGCAGTGACGGGCCAGCCAGTCGGTGAGCCCCTGCGCGGGCACACCGGTGCGGTCACCTCAGTCTCATTCTCGCCGGATGGGACTCGCATCGCCTCTAGTTCGTATGACAAGACTATCCGGCTGTGGGACGTAGCATCGGGCCAGCCAGTCGGTGAGCCCTTGCGGGGGCACACAACTTGGGTTAACTCGGCCTCGTTCTCCCCGGATGGCATTCACATCATGTCGGGTTCGGACGATAGCACTATTCGACTATGGGATGTAGCGACGGGGCAGGCAATCGGTGACCTCTTCCAGGGATACACTGATGGGATTGGGTCAGCCTCGTTCTCGCCAGATGGGTCCCGTATTGCGTCTGGTTCGGCGGATGGTACTATCCGGCTGTGGTATGCAGCCATTATGCAGCCCTTGCAGGATTATTCATTGTTCCCTTCGGATAGAAGTCGCACCATAACCAACTCTTGGGACAACCATTCCATTTGCCTTTCGTTGAACTCGAACCACGCCCTGCGCAATCCCGCAGAGTTCATCGAGGGGGCATCTCATCATGATAGCATCTCGACCTCCTTTTCTCTGGAAACTGATGGATGGATGGTAGGACCCAATCGTCGGCTCCTTTTCTGGGTGCCTCCCGCATCTAGACATACATTATATATTCCTTGGACTGCATTGGCGACGGACAAACAACTGACTGAAGTTGATTTGAGCCACATGGCATATGGACCACACTGGCAGGATTGCCGAGATGAGTGAGTTCCTAGCCGTTAACTTCACTTACAATCCCTAAAATGGACACTTCTAGGCCTTACGAACGATGAGGTTGGTACACAACTTAACTTAGTTCAAGTTCCATGTTTATTTTATGGCTTGGTTTGATAGCTCGCAGTCTTAACCAAGTCACCATCCGGCCTTTCCACTCCGTGAATCCATAAGGGGCAAAGGCTCGCAACTTGCAATAGTATGGAAAGAAAGTCCCACCTTCTTTACTCGTTGCGCTGCTCGCTGTAAATACGAACAAGTTATATAACTCTTCAGCCGGGCTCCTCCTCTCCTGTTCAGTATATATAGAAAATCCTCTGATCAATGAGCACGAGCTTAGAAACCTGCAGGTTGGTGCAGTCCCCGAACAGGGCTAGAAATTATGCAGGTTGTCGCAGTGCGTCATCACAAAAATTGCTCAACTGAGACATTACCCGATATGGACGGTAGGGTGGCTCAACATATGATCAATCAATTCCGCGTGATGTCACCAACACCTCGACATGACATTCGAATAAAAGTAAATATCTCAGAATGATGCCTCCCCCCTCACCATACTATCACCACGACATTAAGTAGATGCTTCTTGTATCTACATGACATATCATAGACAATACAATATATAGATAATGTCACACAGATACTGGTAATGAAAATTTTCGGGCAATGGAAAATGAAAATGAAAATTTGATATGCAACACGTGATCGATCAATCAAGAACTTGTTTACATCAAAGTGTGCCATAGCCTTCCTCTGCAAGCACATTGTCGTCGAGCTCCTCCCCTTCATCTGCTATGACTCTATCCTCATCATCACCTTCTTCCCCATCACTCCCACTGTCATCATTGTCTGAGTCATCCTCAATATCTTCCCATTCCTCTTCCTCTTCAGCCGCATCTGGTGCATCATCAGCTTCTTCTTCTTCTTCTTCTTCTTCTTCTTCTTCTTCTTCCACTTCTTCGGCTCCATGTTCCTCATGTTGGAGAATATTGTCCCAGTCCCTGGTAGTTTTGTGGCCGATTCCGCCACCACAGAACCTCATGAACATATCTTGATCAACAAATCTATATGTTGTGTAAATATGTCAGCCTTTGTAGCAAGAATAAATAAAAATAAATGCGCACATATTTACACACTGAAACCAATAGTCAGACTCAGGATCTTGAGGATCTATGCGATGTTCAAAACTAGGAATCAAGTGAATCCCATGAATGACAGAGTCTGGATCCAAAAATCCATATGCATCAGGGCTGTCTTCATCAAAAAACTCAAGGCATTGGAGTTGTTTTGCAGTCCAACCTGCAGGTGAATTATGCCATCTGAACCATCAGACAAATAAGAAGTCCATCTGAGTTGGGTGTGAGTACATTCCAGTGTCATCCTCATGGTATTCCACGTTGATATGAAAGATCCTGATCACACAGGCATACCAGTATGGGTGAGTCTTCTCATCTTCGTGGGAGAGAACCATAATG
Organism: Suillus lakei; assembly: GCA_016628065.1. NCBI lineage: Eukaryota > Fungi > Basidiomycota > Agaricomycetes > Boletales > Suillaceae > Suillus > Suillus lakei. The sequence continues at coordinate 31,324 of JABBWA010000394.1, forward strand.
TCGGCACAAGTGCAGGGATTGATGGTGTCCTGTTCATGTTGTAGGTTGTAGGTAGTATAGTTGACACACAAAATGCTATGGTGGTATATCTTGTGGTCTGTGAATATAACTGAGGTGCGATCAGCATTGGAGAAGTCATGCTCATCTCCATCATATGCAAGATTGTGAAGCCGAGCAAGCAGATGGTCCTTGAGTTGTGGAATAAACTCCTAAGAAAATATAATGAAAATGTGAATATACATATCCAAAAATAGCCTACCTCAATACCAGGATCACACAAGTCTCTGACGTCTCTGCGTTCAGTTAACCAGGAAGTGATGTCATCATTTGCCCGGGCATATTTGGCAATAGAGTAGTGATCTGAGGGAGACATCCATGTGCACTGTGGTCTCGGATTCCACTATGCTGCAAGTGCAGCAATCACCTTCTCAATGAGGTGCTCTTGTGCTTCTTGAGAAGTCATGCTGGTTAAGGTTTGATCCTTCTTTTTGGCTGTGTGAGGGTATCAGCACTTCGATTGATGGTGCTTGAGTTCTCCCTGTCGGATATCAGATATTGTATGAGTAACTTTACAAAAAGAACACTTACTGGTTGTGTAGAATAACTATCTGTAGTACCAACTTGCCGGATAGTATTTGGGTAGTCAGTGAGTGCGTGGTATTTGTAGGTGTAAAGATTTAATGTCTTCACCTTCAGGTTCAATATAGTAGACTTGCCTTTCTGTAACCTATTTGCAGATCCCACTTGTTTTGAGGCTAATGCAGCTTGACGATGTCCACGGGCAGCATACTCATGAGGAAGTTCTGTCATGTGATAGTATGCACAAGTAGTGTGCTGAAACTTGCGTACTGATTGACCAAGGATGACAGTTGCAGAGTTGAAAACTGCAAGAGTGTCGTCAGTATGTAGACGGAGTTTTGCATAAGCATGCCAGGTAGCGAGGTCAAAGAGGAGGTCAAGAATGATATTATTATGATCAGGAGGGAGGAGTCCTTCAAATACAGGAATAGCACACTGGAAATGAACGGAACATCAATAACATCATTAAATTCCGATGGAATCAATTTTACCTGTAACAGATCTTCAAAGTCACGCGCTGCAAGACGCTTCATTGCAGATGCATTCTTATGGAAACATCTGATCATTCCCCTGCCAAAAGTGGGAACTTGATGGTACCTGTATGTAGTCATATAAGTGTGCATTACTCCAGCAAAAGACATACCTAAAATTGAGATCCTGAACTGCTGTACCACCTGCAGCAAATAGAATGCGCATCAGGTGTATGAAAATTGCTTTCCAAACACCAAGCTCAAACTCATGAAGTAAGTCAACAACAAACATCAAGAAAAAATTGAATATATACTCAAGGAACCGTGTAGAGAACACATTCTAATAGGAAGTAATAAGATATAAATATAAGATTTATGCACAAATTACTCACCTGAGTTGGAACTAGCAACTCGCCTTGTAAGATCTTCTTGATGCATTGACCATTGATACCAACACCATGCTGAAAAATAAGCCTGCGGGCTTTTTCAACTTTGCAATGACGTCGTTCATCATTGACATGCTGAGTTGCCTGGCAGTGTTGTGAACATTCTGTCCACAGCCCTGCAGAGGCCCAATTCACGGAGTATGTCGAAAGCCCAGTTATCTGGACATCAGACCAGTCACTCCAGTCATCTCCAATGAAACCCGCTCAAACCCGACGCTTTCCCGCGCTCTCCGAGCCTCGGACCCGCCGGAGATGCACCGGACCCGCTCGCATACCTTCAGAAACCCGTCCGTCCTATGTCCTGTCCATTCCGTCCAACCCCACTGGTGCGTAGTAGCTTGTTTCCCATGGCTGATGCAGTAGGCAGCATTATTACCTGTGTTCCCACAAGTCCACAGTGCCTCATGTCAGTTTACATACCTTCGGACCCGATGTTTTCCTGTTTTTGATATTCTGGATTTCTATGTAGCTAGTTATATAGGACTGGTAGTATGACCAAGCACATTACTTTACTGTAGGTGGGACTTCCCATCTACTTGGTCACATACCTGTCCTTACCTGTTACCTGGCTGAATATACCTGGTTATCACCCGTTCTGCACCCACTTCAGACCCACAACCCTTGTCATTCGTTTTCCCTGACTTTCCCTTGTTTCTGGACATAGTCAGACACTTTCCAAACCTGTTCCCTTGCTATTACCCATAACCTGACGACCCGAAGCTCCGGACCCGCTTTCCTGCGCCTCGGACTTGGTAGTATACCTTTGGACCCGATGTTTTGACCTCCGGACTTGGTCTGCATACCTTCGGACTTGTTCCTTTACCTTTCCGTGACCTTAGATACTAACTATCAGACTTATCTCAGTAGCAGACCCCATTAGGGTCGAACATTCTTGTATTGCAAGAGAAGCAGCAGGCATAGCATTCACCCAACACTATATCCGCCTACTGTGGAGTTGTTTCCCACAGTGGTTCTCAAGATCGATCTTCATACCCATCTTGGGGACGTCTTCTTTCTTGATGAGGCAGTGGGGGCAAGGGCATTCACCAAGGAACTTGATGCAAGCAAGCAGAATCCTATAATAATAGACCTAAGATGAGATACAATCATAAGATTTAATATTAAAACACGTACTTTTCAGGATAGTCTGCAGAGTAAGTAAAGAAGCGGGGGAAAACATGTCAAGTGATCCCATCCCCACATTGAATGATGATGCCATTTTTGTAAGCGTCCATAAAATCATCATCCAATAGAAGCACCCATATGGCTTGCATGAGTTCACATTTACAGTGAGTATAGATGTCACTGGATGATGCCTCATCAAAGAGATGGCCATAATGGTCTTGGAAGTCATCAGGAAGCTTAATAGATGGCAAACGGAACATACATTTGGAATATATGCAACATGATGACATGCTGATGCTGTTGGCTTGCCTTGTGTGTACTTCAATTGATTTCCAAAGCAGAGATAGAAGGGCCAGAGTGATGCATCTCCAAAACTAGCCAGGTGAGTGCCATCAGACCACATCATCAGTGAGGCCATGACTCGCTCGAGGTTATTGCCTGGATCTCGGGGAAGTGCATTAATTTCCTCATAGGCTTCTAGAAAGGCCGGTGAGGAATATGCCTTGCTATAAACATTGACAGTGTGGCCTTTGGAGATCTCCCATCGCTGATGGAAAGGCATTAAATGAAAGGAGGATATGATGCTATTTTCAAAGATGGATCTAATGATGTCAGTGAGGGAGCAGTGATGAACACCCGTGATCTCCAATTCTGGGGCTTCTTCTTCTGATGTGAACTTAACCTTTTCTTTGGGAAGGCGTATTTTTACTGATGAACAGTGCCAACCATTTTCCACACAGAATGGATTAGATCTGTCTTTGAGATAATCCTTCATCAGCCTCTTCTCATGTACATCATCAAAAACCCGCATATCTTCTCTCCTATATTCATCATCATCAAGAAACACCCTGGTGAGACATTTCATTTCAGCACTTGACTTAGAGTTTGCTCCGGAATACTGCCAGCACATCAGAAGCCCTGCGGTTGGACTGCTAAATGGGGAGAAGATATCTTCAGGCTGGATATCTTGGGAGGGAAGTCCAGGAACAATCTGGGATCTCTCCAGATGAGGGTTGCCCTGCATTCCAAAGGTCGGGGCATCAGCAATGGCATCAAGGCCTTCATTTCCAATGGGTATGAGAGTGGGTTGTTGCGCATAGATGCAGAAAAGACCCAGTGCATCCGGTGCAGTCTGGTAGGGGACAAGTATAGGCTGGTCGTTGGGGAGGTCAATGACTTGGTTGGGAGGGCTATCCAGTGGAGGAGGAGGTATATGCAGGAGATTGGTAGGTCTGGCTGGGAGATAATCCGCATAACAAGTGGGCATGTGGATTCGTTGACCGGAACAGGCAGAAATGATGGCAGGAATATCAGGGATAGGTGGGATTGGGAGCTCCAGCTCTGGAATGACGGTGTTAGTAGAAGATCCTGCAATATTTTCGTCCTTGTAGTAATATTAGACCAACCGATCATCAATATCAAATGACATACCTCATGCATATCAAACAATTGATCATTGTTGACAAAGTCGACATCCATCTGGTCTGCAGGATGTAGGTGACAAGCATCGTGGCTCATATCTCTGCCTTTCAGTGAAGCAGACTCACTGCGAGCACATTTCCTCTTATTCTTCCGGTGCATCTGCTTCTCCAGGCAGTGTTGCTGTTTATATATGTCAGCATCAAGGCTTTTGCTGGCATCACACTGAGCCTCATGGTTACTTAGGCTTTTCTGAGTTGTGAAAGCCTTTGCACACCCAAGGCAGATGAGGCTGTCCATGGGATGCACACTCAAGCCCAACAAGAACAGAAAACTTGAGCATTTATATTGCATCATACTGATCAACATACATGATAACAAATTCAGAAACTTAGTGGAAATAGGTAGATCTAGATCATCCTGCAACTCTTCTCCAAACCAGTGCAACTCTAAGTCCTTCAAGTTGCCTCCAACGTTGGATTGCATGTCCTAGTTATCACCACCTGTGTGGTCTGTGAAATCCCTTAAGTCATGATAGACGCACCTACTCCAGCCTGTGGGTTGAAGCTATTGGTACTTCTGGTGCCATATAGAATTGTAGGCAGTGCACAATCATGATTGTCGACTTGGATATGACGAAGAAGTTTGACTTAGGGATCAAGATGGAGACAAATCAAGTCACATGACTATCTGAGATTGAAATCCTCCTATGTTGATCATATTCTGATTGTGCAATTCTATCTTCTACTGCTATCATCACATTGTAATAACACCACACAAATGTTCCAGATCCACCTCTGCTTCAGATAGTGATACCAGCAGTGACTCATCAATCTCATCAATGGATTGCATACAACCTCACCCTAAGAAGTCATCTAAAAGGTGTGGGTGCAGACCTGATAAAGGTGATCAAAAGGCAAAGTAAGTTTCATATTCAAATTCCTTATGTGAGATACTATAGATCACTAATATAATGTATTGAACAGGAAATCCAAGATCTCCAAGGAGAACTATGAGTCGGATCTCAACCAAGTTCCAGAGGAGTTCCTTGCAGCAGCACGTGCTATGGCACGTTGTGTTGATCTGTTTTGCAACGTGGAGAAACTCTTAAGGGTAGGTTTGCTCCTGCAGCAAGAGCAGGCTGCAGGGAATGGAGAACTTGAAGAGTCCAAGGCCGAGCATGAATCCTGCAAGAAAAGGCTCGCTGTCGATCTTCATTGCCGGTCTGTTGAAACCTTCAACAAAAAAAACAACAAAACCAGACAATGCTACTGGTCAGCGGTCCTTGTGCTTAGAAGCACTGTGTTCAGTAGTTGTTCAGAATAAGGTGGGCTGACCCTGATAGTGCTCCAAACACTTCGAGTTGTTGAAGAGTTTGGGTTTGTGGGAGTGGTTGGGTGAAGAAAGTGAAGTACTGCACACTGGCAGCAGACTGGAATGGATAGACTGGGCTGGACCAGAATAAATGTAAAGCAGAGTGACAAAGTTCCAGGAGAACAATGTCAGGAATGATGACAGAGGACTGAAAAAATGTGAAGCCTATCTGAGGCTTCAGAGGGGAATGGACATAGAATGGTGAACTAAAAAAATTAATTTTCTATACCTAAAGTACAGGGGTTTATGAGTAGAGTGTCTGTGTACGTCTGTGTATGCAAAGCAATGCTCCAGGCAATGAGTAGGGCAATGAAGAGGGCAATGAAAGGGGGGAATGGAATGAATGTGCTGTGCTTCAGGGGTAATGACTGAGCAATTTCGAAAAATAGAACAAATCCTATGCAGAATGAGTCAGAGAATGAAAAAGCGATGATAAAGCAGGGCTGTGACCATTACAAACCATGACTCATGACCTGAGTCACCATGACCAATTGCTATGCAAGCATGACAAAGTGCTGTGTAGTGATGATGCAAGAGCTGTGACGCAGCAATGATGCAGCATATGGGCAGTGGAGGGATATATACAGTCTGTGAGATGCTTCCCAAACATGATAATGGATTGGTCATCTGCATAGGGACTTGGTTGTTTGCAATCTCTGGTGAGCATGAGGATAGAATGGCATGGTGTCCACAGTGATCATGGAGGTGAGGTGCGAGTGGATAATGGTTTGGATGGTTCGACGAATATAAGCCGCTGAAGAGGATTGGAAATGGTAGGGTGATGAGGACAGGATGAATAAAGATGCGGTTTTCGACATATTGGTGCAATTTGGCATGGTCTGGCTGATGCTGAGGTTGTCTGAGAGAGTAGTGGGTGAATATGGGAGTGTTGGAAGCATGTGAATGGGGGAAAGGTGAATCAACCTCGTTGAATGCGAAATGCCATAAAAATGTGGGATGCTGTAATACTGTTGAAAATCGCTTGAAAATCAAAAATTTAAGGGAAAGGAAGGGAAACAAATGAAATGGTGCATAAGGAATGTTATGGGAAATGAAGATATTAAAAAAAAAACCATGTTCTCGCTACCAAACACATTTGGTGCGTGACATCATGAGTCTGTAAGTCTGAGTTTTGGTTTTTTCAAGTCTATACTCAGATTTACCTTTTTTAGTTCAACCAACACCCTCGATCAGTACAAGTGCAACTATCAGCAGTTGCTTCAATTGGCTCTGGGACTCTGATCACTTATTACTAGTAATGATTGCACCAAGTCTAAGGAACTTGCTCAGGCTGCACAAAAGGTGAGTATATGCACTTATATGCTGCATATATGTGCATTTACTGTATATTGACATACTATTTAGATGACTGCTGTTATCAGTGGAACACATTCGGACAATGCAACTTGCTTAAAGGTCCAGATCGGCCACTATGCAGCTCCTGAACCCTTGAAGGAAGGGTTGAAACCCACCATTTACAATGGCTGGTCACTATTGAGGGCACACATGGGCATAAACCACCCTGTGCTAGCTTCATTCCTTTGTCCAATATCAGCACTTGCTGATTTCAACTGAGATCCTACATTGTAAGTACTCAATCTATTCTATATTTGATCATCTGATGTTCTTTGTCTTAGGGCCTGAAAATGGATGGAGACCAGACAGATTCAGATGACTTCAATCGACTTTCCAGTGTTTCTGTGGGCTGGATATTTGTCTGGTAGCAAGTACAATGAGGAAGCCATGAATGAGGGCCTATTCCAGGGCTATTTCCTCGAGCGTGTAAGTTTTGAGTTGATTTTATGCGTGTATCTTACTAACATTTTGAAATCACTAGATAATGCGTCATATTTTTACAGGTCCATCTACTGCATTAGGTGATGACTTGCATGCCACACACTCGTGCAATGCATCCCTGCACGATATGACTACCATTGAAGTGGAACATATAGCATATGCTTGTGTTCAGGCGAGTTTTATATCTATTGATATACTTAATGTTAGCGCTAGTCAATTTCCATCTTGATCTATCTCTTATCTTGACCACCTTCAACACCATACATTGTAGACACTTCTTAGAATCACCTATCACATGACACTTCCACACATCATTTCTCCGAGTTGACTTAGCTAATCATTCTGCTACATACATAGTCTTCTCTCTCTTGTATGAGCTACCTCAGTATTGTTCCCTAACTCTACTGAGGTATGCACTATAGTTATGTCTCGCACTTATCTTGTACTGATGTACCTTAGCTCGTTCTCATCTTGCTAGTGTAGAGGTTATGAGCCCTGTGCTCTAAACTTAGATCTAGAGCACAGATAATTCACGACATGAAGACAAAGAACCTGCATTAATTTGTGTTTATCTGATGGCTAAACTCTAAATGACACACTCATCATCATGATGGGTAAATTTGATCATATCGCTGAACTCACCAGCTCCAATAACTATCCAAGCTGGCGACGAGCGGTTGAACTGGCCTTGGCCGGTGTGGGTAACAACTCTGCAGTAGGCTTGCAGATATGTTGGGTCAGTGCTATGTCTAGCTGCTACGTCTAAGGAGTAGACATGTTCGACCCTAAAGGGTTTCTGACCAGGCTCTGGCTCAAGAGATAGAGAGGAAAAGAATGAGGGGGACAAAGTCACTGCCAGACCAAACAGAGAAATGTGTTCCAGGAGCTAAGAAGTGAGCTGAAGAAGCTACAACTACGAAGCTACAACAGGGGATGCTACTAAATAACCCAAACTAATGGGGAGCAACCAAGAACTGGAAACCAGAAACCTACCAGGTAAAGACAGGTATAAAGTCCAGGTAAGAGAGAGATGATTATGTAAGCAGTAAAAATGCGAACATAACCTAAGGAATGTATGGGTAAGTCAAACTACGTCAAAACAGTTCGCTGCAAGGCTGCAGCCAGAATGTTCACGACATCCCATGGGAATTTTGAATACTGACTGTCCCCAGTCAGCCATCCTCAAGAAACAAATGCCAGGGGGTCTGTAAGTGACAACCATCTCCAGTCCAAATCATCTTCTGCAAATGCTGAACCTCTCCATAAAGCTTGTCAGTTCTCCAACTAACCTCATCCATGATCTTGAAAATGACAGATTGGAGGATAGGATGCAGGGTATCCTCAGTCAAGGGTGCAGGGTCAGGAAGCGGCAGAGAAGGAAGTCTAGGAGGGGCAGGAAGTGGGGTGGGAGTGTCCACAGTGAGAAGGGAGACAGAATGAACAGGTGGTAAAGGTACTGAGGGGGTAGAGTGAGCATGAGCTTGAGCAGCACGAATACGACGTCCAGCACGATACGACATCCAGCACGACGAGTCTTCTTCTTCCTAGGAAAGGGGGGCAAGTGGGATGATGAACAGTAGGTACATGGGATGAGGGAAGCACAGGGAGCAGCTGGAGGAAGTGGAGTGACAGGTAACATAGCCAGAGTTCGAAGAAATATGGTAAAAATGCGAAAAGACGAAAATGCGGATTGCAAGTGAAGGAGCGGACGGATCAGGACGTAGAGGGGAGGGATGGATAGCTGCATTCAAAGGCGTCAAAATGAGTATAGGGTCTATATGGTTCCAATGAGAGGATGGCCGGAGAAACAGGGAAACCATGTAAAAGTGCGAAAATGGGGTAGGAGGAAGGGGTAGACAGTAGGGAAAGGAACAGCTGGTCAGATCAGGAAGCGGATTTGGGCGATGGACAGAGCCACTAAGGGATGATATGCCACGAAAGGAGCTAGATGGGACAGGCCTTGGTACTCCCAGGAAAAGCTTATCTCTCCTCAACCTCTCAAAAACACGAAAATCTCTGTATCTCAACAACCTCTGCTCCAAATCGGACAAATAGGGGGTCCCAAAGAAGGCTCTGAACGAGGGGAATACAGCCCTTGAAAAGCGAGAGATCCGCTCGAAAAACGCGTGGGAAAATCGCCTATCAGTGCGGAGGGGGGAGAAGGTCCAGGTGAAAACAGGGGAAGAGAGTGACTATGGTTGGGTAAGAATTGGAGTATGGAATGTTGGGGTGGGGAAGAGTCTCTTGGGTGAGCACAGTGAACCTAGAAACAAGAAACCCTCGCGGTGGGCTCCAGTTGTGGGAGAAATCGTTGAAACTCGCTATAGTGATAGCGCGTCGATCCTGGTTGGTGCGAAATTAGTAGTCGACCCAAAGGGATAGCTCTGAGAGCAGTTCCTCCTGTAGTAAGAGCGAAGGGACTAAATGCGGTTGGGTGTGAGACCTATGCGACGACCGCCGTTAGAGGTGCGAAGATGCGAGAAGGCGCGATGCGGATGCGAAGTGAGTGCGGTGTGGGTGCAGAGTAAAAGAGTGCGGATATAACTGAATGGAGGCCAGGTATACGAATCCAGGTACCAGGTATCGAGTGACGGGTATGACGGGTGGAACGGGTATGGGTACCGGGTATGCGGGATGCGAATGCGAATGCGAAG
>JABBWA010000395.1:0-40736 GCA_016628065.1 Suillus lakei
GCTTCTCGGTGCTTCAACGCTTGCTCAACATATCAAACATTGAGTTCACCTTGTCGAAACGTCTCGAGGCAAACATCCGCGCCGACATCTCGAGTTCTGTCAGAATATCATACCATGCAGGCAGGATTTTTGTGGTAGAGTGTATTATTTTATATGATAACTTTCGTATCTAATCAAATTTGGTCAACAGCAGCTCGTTCTTCACTTGTCAAGTACTTACCTTGGCCAGAGCATCCTTGACAGGACGGACACTGCTCTGCAACTCTCGTTGCTCCTCCGCGTTCAAAATCGTAGCAGCATCGACCAATCCATCGATGTCATCATCGTTATCGTTCTCGCTAGCATCACCGGTGTCACCTGCAAGCCCTTCATCATCTCCCTTGCCGACACCATCACTTTCTTGGTCATCCCAGCTGTCTCCCTCACCGCCATCACCCTTTTTCACATCGAATTCGCGGAGGACCGTTTTTGCAACAAGATTCACAGTATGGAGGAAGCATCGAGTGTGGCCTGCGCGCCCACCATAGTTCGGAAGCTCCACGGCGAGCTCGTCAATCATTTTGTTGTTATTAGCTGCGTTGTCGCACGCAATGCAAAGGACCTTCGTGTCATTGGTAAGTCTCAATTGTTTGTATGGAATGGTTAGCTCACTTTCTCTGGGATTCCGAATTCTTCCAGGATCCCTTCAAATGCCCGCGCTAGCTCCTCCCCGGTATGCGACTGTTACTGGATTAGCAACATCCTTTCTGTGAGTGATTTCCCTACCTTCGGTACTTCAACCACATCTAACGGAAAGCATAGCGGCACTCCATTATGCTCCAAGTGGACCAATACTGCAACGAAGGCACGGTGGTTGGGCGATGTCCAAGCATCAGTTGAAAAATTGAGCCTTCCCGCATATTCCTAGTACGTGTTTTGTTATTATTGGCCTCGTTTGAACATTAATTAAACTAACCTTCATCATTTTAGCAATTCGTTGTCGAGTTCGTGCAAAAACAAGCCGCACATCCCTCGAGACAGTGGACTTCGACGGTATGTAATATTCTGGTCGTCCTGTTTTCATAAGTGACTGAAATCCTCTGTCCTGCACTATTTCAAACGGCCGCAGACTCTCTGATACCCAGCGAACAATCTCGGCCCTGGTACACGACACATTAGAGGACAGCGCGAATAAGTTAGAATTGACCATACTTTGTCTCGGCCTTGGTATGCTGACGATGCGAGTACGTTATTTTTCCCTTTCCCTTTCTTTCAAACGAGGCTGTTATTGACCCATTTCGTAGGACGCTGCCCACGATCTTCTTTCGCACTTCATTGGCATCCTTGGCCTCATCGGCGGCTCGCAATACTTCTTCTCCCCAGCACGATCGAACATGTTTGCGCATGTTTCCTGTCGAGCGCGCGTCACCTTTGTCGAGGTAACGTTTTACCGTGGTTTTGCAACCCTTGCCCTGGCACTTAAAGACGTGTGCCTGCCGGCCATTCTCCTCGACAATCTTGGGAATTGGGTCAAAGAAAGCATACACAGGTGAGATCCAGTCTTTCATGAATTGTTCTGTTGGGTTTTGATAAAATTAATATCATTTCCTAGGTTTTTGAACATACTTAGCTCATCTGCAGCACTTTCGTCTTCATTTTCGGTCACCACAAGTTCAACATCATCGTTTTTCGCGTTATCGCTACGTAAATATTCTTCCTCATCCTCTGTATGGACGACAGCTTGTTGACTTGGTGCAGGTGATGATCTCGACACTGCGATGTTCTTTGGCGCTGTTCTCGCAGCGCTTCCAGTGGGTGGGTTTGATTTTACCTTCTTCGGCTGTATCCTCACACTATCTCCATTGAAATCAGCTTGGCGTTTTTTAGATGCAGTTTCTTCTAGTGCGGCTTTGGCTTTCGCAGAGACCTTGGGGACTCATTTAGCAGTAGTATCAGAGTGCATGGTGTGAGTGAAAGGGTTGTGTTAATCGTGCAATTCGTGCTAGCATGTTGTGTTGATGTTTGTAAAATAGAGTTTGACATGTACAATATGTCCGAATTTCATTCAGTTGATGGGCCATCAGTACTAATATAATCTGAAACCCGTGCCAGGGGTACGGGTACGGGTACACTGATGTCAGACCCCTACCCGTACCCCAGGGATACCCATACCCGCAACCCGCACGGGTTACCCAGACCCGTGCTCTTGCCTAGCTGCGTGGAACAGAACCGCTAAAGCCATCAAGTTCGCGTTCCCTCATCGAGAGGATGAGCTTGCCGCATATGGCGAATACATTAATGACAGATTCGACCTTCATTATGAGCGGTCCCATGACAGAGTTATCAGATTCGACAAGGCTATCAGGAACAGAGCTGCCAATTCACGCAAGATCGAACTCTCCGATTTTGCAGCCTTCACGGATATCTACGAATCTCACTTCCAACTGGATGGACGACATCACGATGCCACTGACGAGAAGCAGTCCAAGCCCGGTGCTGCAGCACGGGACAAAACTGCTTTCAGTCGGCGTGAACCCTGTCGCAAATGGAACACTGGAGACTGCACTCACAGTTCCAGTACCTGTCGCTATGCACACGTCTGCTCCTATGAGCAGGATGGCAGATTGTGCGCGCGACGACACACGGAAGCGAAACATTTTGAGGAGTCAAAGCCCAAGTCCAACTGAACGACCTCTTAAGCGCCCGCGTCATAGACGGGGTCTTATTTGGTCTCCAACAGATATTTCCTTCAGTCCAACGGCTCGCTCTTCTGAATATGCTGACCCTGTTCCCTCCCCTCCACCTCATGAATTTTCCAGTGATGCTGCTCAAACGGTGGCTCGGAGACCGGATTTGTTTCATATCACCACACCTATCAATGTCACTCGTTTTGAGGAGCTTCTCTCCGACCATCCTAATCAACCATTTGTCAAATCTGTCTGTCGAGCATTGCGTCAAGGTTTCTGGCCGTGGGCCGATACCTCTGACGAATCATATCCCTCTATCAACGACAACTCCACATACACTTGTACCAAGACTGATGAGCAGGAGCAGTTCATCTTGGATCGGATACGAGAGGAGATCTGTCTCGGTCGCATTTCAGAGAGCTTTGGTACAGACCTTTATCTTGGGATGTACAGTGTGCCAATGCACACTGTGCCGAAGCCAAATTCGGACAAGCTCCGCCTAGTCGTTGATCACACGGCAGGCAACTACTCTCTTAATTCTATGATTGACCGGGATGCTATCAAGGGCACAAAACTTGATGGTTTGCACTCTCTGGGAGTATCCCTTCTTCGCTTCCGTGATCAGCATCCTAATGTCGAGTTGGTCATGTTCAAGTCGGATGTGTCTCAGGCCTTTCGTCGCCTACCCATGCATCCGTTGTGGCAGGTCAAACAGATTCTGACTGTCAATGGTCAGCGTCATGTGGACCGGAACAATAATTTTGGCGGAAGGGGTTCCCCCAAAATCTGGATTTCGTTCATGTCACTTGTGGCATGGATCGCCATTCATCGCATCCTGATTGATGCACTCAAAACATACATGGACGACTCTTTCTCTTTTGAAGTTGCACGACGTGTCCTGTATTACCCCCCTTATGATTGTTATTTCCCTGCCAAACAAACTCGCCTTCTTTTGCTGTGGGATGAGCTCAATCTCCCGCACGAGCGTCCTAAACAAGTCTTTGGTTCACCCCTCACTGTCATCAGTTTCGAAGTGGACCCAAACCTGATGCAGGTCATGCTACCTGTGCACAAGAAAGCGGAGCTGGTTGCGCAGTTGCATCACTTCGCCATCAAAAATCACTGCTGGACTCTTCAGGACTATCAGCGATTGGCGGGATGGTGCGAATGGAGCTTCAACGTTTTTCCACTGCTGAAACCTGGTCTGTCGGTACTTTACGACAAGATCAGAGGGAAGTCCAACCCCATGGGACAAATTCACGTCAATAATGCTCTGCTGCACGAGCTTCACTGGCTCGCTGACCATATCGAAGCATCTGATGGCTTGCATTTCTTCAAGTCATTGGATTTTGACCCTACTCGAGATGACGTTGTTGTTGCCTACACAGACACTTCGGGTGTTGGACTTGGGTTGTGGTTCCCAGACGACAACTTCACTTGTCAATGCCCCCTGCCTTCAGATTCTCCTCGTGACACCATCTTCTTCCATGAAGCACTTGCCATATGTTCCGCTGTTCACGCTGTGACAAACATGCACGAGCCACCTTCCAAGTTACTGATCTTCACTGATAATCAGAACACTGTTGCCATGTTTGATTCGCTCCGTGTGAAGCCTGCCTACAACTCACTTTTGCTCTCGGCAATTGATGTCCTTATTGAATATGGCGTAGATCTTCGCGTCGAGCATATTCCTGGTCATCAGAATGTTATCGCGGACTGCCCTCTCTCACTTTAACAACGAGCTCGTCAAGGATCTTGCGCCTGACGCACAGATTTTTGATTTTGAACCCCCTCGGGATGCGTTGGGGGCACCAAAAAAATGATCCCTTGTGCAACTCGGTCCAAGCAACCCATTCGGGAAGCTTGGACACTTGAACGCTTGGAGTACGAGCGTTCTTTGGCCTTGGGTTTTGCTATTGAATCTACTACTGCGTCCGCATACGACTCCCATCTCAACTCATATCTCAATTTTTGCCGACTTCACAATCGCGCAGTGGAACCTACGGAGGACACTTTATCTTTCTTTGTAGTACGGCTCTCGCACCATATTGAACCCCAGTCTGTCGACACCTATCTCTCGGGCATTGTAGCTCGCTTGGAACATCATTTTCCTCGAGTACGTGAGGTCCGGAAGTCACTACTCGTCTCTCGGACACTTAAAGGTTGCAAAAAACGTCTATCTAAACCTGTCAATCGGAAACTCCCACTTTCCCTCGCTGATCTCACTCGTGTTGCTGATGCCTTTGCGACATCAGATAACTATGACGACTTCTTGTTCGTTGCACTGCTCGTGACGGGCTTTAAAACTCTTCAGCGTTTGGGCGAATTGGTCTGGCCTGACTGCTGTCAAACATCAGTCTTATCGCAAGGTAGCCTTGCGTCACACTCTCAAAATCACCCATGACTCCGCGTCATACATTTTGCCTTATCAAAAGAACAGCAGTTTGGGTAGTGGTAGCGAAATCTTGCTTTTGCGAGAGCAAAACCCACGAGTCGATGCCTTGGCGCTTCTCACACGGTATGTGTCCTGCCCGTGACGAACGTTTTCGCTATCATCCGCAGATCTGGCTCACTGCACGGGGTACAACTCCAACACGAGCCTGGTTTATGCGTTACCTACGCCGCTTCTTTTCGTCTGCTATTTCGGGACATTCCTTGCGGGCTGGGGGTGCTACTGCTCTGGCCGCGACTGGCGTCGCGCCTGCGCTGATACAGGCAGCGGGACGCTGGTCCTCGGACGAGTTCCAGAAGTACATTCGGAAACATCCATTCTTGCTTCAGCTGGTTATCCATGGATCTGGGACAACGTCACTGATTGAAAATTGCTAGCTCTGCATGCTCGTTTCATTTTGTATCAGTCTTCTTTGGTTGGTCTTCTTGACTCCTCTTCTCGCTCGACTCATCTCGCGGCTTGCCCTCATCTGCGCTCCGTATATCGCTCGACTCATCTCGCGGATTGCCCTCATCTGCGCTCCGTATCTCGCTATCTTAAAAAAAAAAAAAAAAAAACTAGCCCTATAGGCATTTTGTCGAGACAAAGTCTCTCCCCTTTTGTTTCTAGTTGCCTCGCACGTCTCGTTCTCGGTGTTCTCGGTGGCTACTAGTGTACATTTCTCCTTGCATGTACGAGCTGTCAGTTTTTCGCAGTCGAAATATACGTGGGTCCTCCGAGCATTGAGCTGGAGGATCCGGCTTGCCCTAAACCATGTTAACGAAGGCCCATCGCCAGTGCAAGTTGATTCAACACTGATACATACCCCGTCGATTCAAAGTTGCAACCGAATCCTAACGTCCCTTCGTCTCGGTCTCACCCCGATATTTGTAAAGCTGGTTTAGCCCAGGACGTATCCTTAGCGACCACCTTCCTTCATTGCTCTACCCCTCGTGTCAATGAACAATTGTAGAATGGGGTATAGGAGGAAGTCTCAGAGGACACTGGATAGTCTTTCTCGAGGTACGCATCCAGTCCAATCCTATCTCTCCTCACTTTTATCTTCATTCTCACCTACAAATCCCACATACATATGACCAGAATCCCGCCTCACCCTCGCAATCCTCATAATCGGCTTCCCAGACTGCACCAAACTTATCTCCCCCGCGCCCAATCCTCAGGGGTGCCCTTCTCGCCCCCCTACTACCCTCATCCCGCAAAACCTACATAGAAACCCACGACCCCGCCCAACTGCCCATTCGCTCACTTGAGGGATAGAGGAAGGAATGGAGGTGGCCGATGAGGAAGGACACGTCATAGGCTGAATCAGCTTTACAAATATTGGTATCAGATCGAGACGAAGGGATGTTAGGATTCGATTGCGGTTGGAAATTTGTTTATCGTTTTTTCTTCGTTCGTTTTCATCTGAGCCTCGGATATGCGATCCTCAAAGGACTATGGGGTGCGCGAGCAGCCACCCACACCGAGACTACAGGTCAGCCGCGCCTAATTTGGCCCCTTATTGAAATGATGCTCTGAAACTGTGATTATGACTTTTTATACAAGACGTTGCAGACCGTCGACGCAGATAGGTCTCCAAATCTACGTCCAACTATTGTCTATCTTCAACAAGATACATGCGTCCCTTTGGAGAATTACTGCATTGTGCACTGGGTACTAGGCGTCAACTGTGTCTCTTCAACTCGCCCACAACCTACTTCTGCTTAGCGCAAGTGTATAGAGTCGGGCAGAGAGCGGAAGCCCCAGTGCTTCCGACTCTGTAGGAGGGGAAGCATCTAGCTGGTTCACCCGAGTATTACACGTTGGAAGCGTTTCGGTGGAGAGAGGTGGAGCTGACACTTGGTAGGGATTGGGTTGGGGAATGTTTTCCACGGACGTGTACGGTGCTGGCGTCGTTGCTGGCATGTCGCATCCTTTATTTGAGGACTGGAGAGTTTATTTCGACTGGCTAGTAGTCCGAGCAGTGAAAAAAAAAGATCATGGTCGTAGTTCTGAAATACAAGCTAGTTAGGCTCTGGCGTAGTATCGGTTAGCATCAAACTCGGTGGTCGGTTTTGTCGAGTTGTTGGTCAAATTCTTTATAACGCTTTGCTAACTCTCTAGAACCTTTATGAAGACGCCATGCAACCACAATGTCCGACGGACCCCTGATCCATCTCTGCAATTCAGGGTTAGTACGTGTCCCTTAACCAACATATTCAAAACATTCACCAAGGATAAACAGGTTCCTCTTGCATAACGGAGAGTATGAGATGCGATAACGAGGGCGCCACTGTTATTTAAGGTCTGCACCCAATCTGGTGGTGTGTTTTTTGCAAACAGAGCCAGCAGATTGCGAAGTTTGCTGCCAGGATGGGCCATAGCAAGATGGACATGCCATGCTCTAAAGGCATAAGGCAGCTCATCAACAGGTCCGTGAGGGGGGAACACCAAATCCTGTCGTACAAGGAAATCAAGGCAGCGACACGCGAGATGTTCATAAGCATGTGCATAATCAATGTGATATTGCTCCGAGCGTAGAGGGTCGCTCATAAAGTCGCGGAGCGAAGCGTGATAGATTTCAACATTCCCAACCCCATCGTTCAAGATAACGGGTGAAAATACTTCAAGCATCACAGCCAAGCTCTTTTTATCCGCGTGAAAGAGTTCTTGGAGTTCCACAAGTGGCAAGGGCCAACCAAGATGGATGATAGACGCTAAGATTCGGCAGTGCGCAAATGGATCCTCCGAAGTTGCAATGATCTGTCGATAAAGCTGATCGATGTCAGCACCGACCGTCGACTTCTCGCGTAGTAAGAGATCTAGTCTCTCCTGCGGATAATGACCAGCTGCGGATATAAAATTTGTGGCCATGGCAGCATAAACGAACAGACCGCCCGCCTTGAAGGCCAATGTCTCGAATTCATCCTCTGATGGCCAGGGGATGGGTGGCTGACCGAAAACAGCAGGACGACTTGTCCGTATTTTGTCCAGTGATGTTCGCAGAAAGAAACGAACATCCTGTATGGTGTCTTCATCGCGAGTGGTAAGGAGAATTTCGTAGACGCCGGAGGGCATGGCTGTGCGGATGTGTGCCTCGGGGCGACTTGTGAATATTAGGTGGATGGATGGCAAGGCTGGGGCTGCGAGGGGCGTCTGTCAACAATGTGACCAGTCTTGCGGCCTCTTCAGATGAAAAACATTCGTCGAGAGCATCGATAATGATGGCATAAGGCTCTTGACGAAATTGCAACGTCTGCAGTGGCCTGATAACGAGCTCTCGCATCTGATCTGCATGAGATTTTCCAGGTGATAGGAGCATGTCGTCGTTCTCAATTGCTTGCACGATATCCTCTCGAATGCGTGGGAAAGCTATTGCCAACTGGTATGCGATGGTAGGAATGATGGCGGCAGCTTTTTGTTTATGTTTGTGCGAGAAGAAGAAAGTTGCAGCGAGCCTCTTCGCTGCCTTCATCTCCTCGGCTATGGTGAATGCGACGGATGTTTTTCCAACACCGGCAAGACCGTTGAGCCAGATGTTGGTCCGATCACGTTGGTCAATGACTTGCATTATGCTCTTCCGCAGGGCGACACGTGTGCCGTTCATACATCGTGAGTGGGGTTGGCGATATTCAGAATCGAAGATGCCGCTATATTCTACGACGTTGCATAGACTCTTCCATGAGCCGCTAGAAGATGAGGGATGTGCTTAGAGGCGAGGTTAGTGCGAGGAAGTGCTGAGCAGAGGGAATACTTACCAAAATCCATCGTGGGGGAAGTTCAGAGGGAGCAGAACGGGAAGGCAGGGAAGCTGTAGCTCTCAAGCGTGCTTATTAGACCCCAGGCTATGTTTGGGCTGTGCTTTCCAAAGTTCCTATCACATACGTAATGGTTTAACCAGAACTTTATCACTGTACATGTCCAAATTGTGTCCAAACCAACGTTCATTAACATTGGCTACTAGACAATTGTACCACATCTTGTGCATATCATATCTTACATATTCTAGACCGGACATCCTCCAATAGAGCTCTCCTCAATCCGACTTCGTCCCACACGTACCTAAGGAAATAACAACATCCTTGCAACTTCACACCACTCCCTCATGAACAACCCAGCTTCCCGCCGCACTCGATGCCCCGCACCCTCCTCAAGCACAACCCCTCTTAACACCCCCATCGTCCTGCACGAACTCCACCGACGCCACCCACGGAACAAGCCTATCCTCCTTTCCCGAAAGCACCAGAATCTTCTGTCCTAAACGCGGATTTGAAGTGACTTTCGCGCGAAAGTGGAGTTGGGCTGGGTCGTACGCGTCTACGTAGCTTTCGTAGGGGGCAAAAAGTGTACCCTAAGGATTGACCGTGGCGGGAGATGAGTCTGGTGTAGTCTGGACAGCTGATTCCGAAGGTGAGGCCTGAGGTGTTGTACGAGGCGCAGGGGTGGAGAGGGCTGTATGCGGGGTGTAGGATGACGGTTGCGCGCGCTATACTATGCAGCGGGATCGTGTTTGTCGTTTATGATGGGCTCAGTCAGCGGTTTGGTTCTTGCATGCTCGTCATTTTCAACTTGCATAGACCTGCATCTCGTATCATGTCATACATATTCTGGATATCATTCAATACAACAGAGCTCTTCTCATCCCATCCCGCACGATCCAAGAAATCAACAGCTCACAGTTTTGCACCATTCCCTCAAACAACCCAGCCTCCCTCTGCATACCCAGCTCTGTACACTCATGCCCCCCTCCTCCACCACAACCCTCTTAACACCCCCCTCGCACACTCCAACCTCAAGCCCCTCCACAAACTCCGCCGACGTCGCCTACAGAACCAACCAATCCTCCTTCCCCGAAAGCACCAGCACCAGTACCTTCAACTTCCGGTGTCGGGACGGATTCGAAGCATCCTTGGCGTGATAGGGCAGTTGGATGGGGTCGTGTGCTTCTATGTATGCTCTGAGAGAGGTGGGGTAGTACAGCGGGGTGATGGGGACGGAGAAGGCGGCACGCTGGGAGAGGTGTTTGGTGTAACTGATTACGAGGATTCCGAGGGTGAAGCGGGGTTCTGTCGTATGCGTATGGAGGTTTGTGGATGAGGACAAAGGTTAGGATGAAGCACGACTAAGACTAGACAAAACCTGGGTGCGTACCTCGAGAAAATGCGATCCACATCAAGTGCCCTCTGAGGCTCACACCGCCTATATCCATTCCACGATCATTCGTTGACTCGGAGGATAGAGGAAGGGAGGTAGAAGGACACGTCTTGTGCTGGACCAGCTTCAAGTTTTGCAAATATTGGAGTCGGATCCAGACGACGGCGTTAGATAGCTATCAATGGCAGATTTGAACGTACTTTAGATGGTATACACTTCAACACTAAGTGATGGGGATGTATGTATCAGCATTTGTACAATACGATGTTATGGAACGTGACGTACGCATGTTGATTATTATTCTGTGCTGGATCTTGGCTCCACGAGAAACTCCGCCGCTGGCTGACGAGTCTCATCCCGTGGTTCCTGTGATCCTGCATCCACCCAGTCTCATCCCATCCCATCAGCACCAATCCACAAAACCCTGCTCAAGCTAGTCCTGCACCGAAGATGAAGATAAACCACATCTTTGTGAGTGTGTTGTGCGCTTCCAGACCGGCCGTGTAGGAAGAGCGTGTGGATGGGGATATCCGAGTCCGAGTCGATGGTGAGGTCCGTCACTGGAATTGGATGTGGACTGGAGTGGGTGGGAGTAGATGTCGACGAGGAGGCCGCCGATTAGGAAGGTCTGTTTTGAACTTTGGATTTGGTGAGAGAGGGGATTAGTGCGATGACATGAGATGAAAAGGAGTAGATATGCTCATGTCCATCCAGCTCACCATCGACGGAGTCTGGTCTCGTGCCAATCGGGACTTGCGTTCCCCTGTCATATGTGCGCACATCGGTGTCTCGCGCATGTGGCAATTGATGATGTTCTGGAATCTAGAAGTTATCGTGACGTTGCAACTTGCAGATCGTCGACGCAGAAGATCTACGACCAGTTAACACACGCGTCCCCTCCCCATATATAGAGAAGTACCGCACCGTAGGTAGTACTGGCCAAGTATCCACTGTGTCTCTTCAACCCGATTACACTGTAAATGATTTAGTAAACCGCACAGCTCTCGAAATCCTTCGCCTGAGGACAACTGTAGTGTGCACTTGTACTGTGCGGCAATAACAATCAACCACAAGAGCAAGAGTGTGATGTCTGTGGGACATTTCTGATATTTTGCGAACTTCCAGCGAGGGCAGAACTGAAAAATATGCTTGTGGTGTGCATAGATTCTAGAATTGAGCGGACAGTGGAAGGAAGCAAGGTCGTCCGCGTTCAACCATATTTTGCTGACATAAGCAATGATCTGCCGCAAGGACAATCCTGATCTATGCACTTGAACTCAAAGGGAGAGTACGGAATAGCGTAAAGCAAATTTTATAAAGACAACGACAAACAAATACTATGACGACGACAATCAAGCAAAGGTTTATTTGGGTAAAAGCCCTGCGGGGGTTTTTTCGGCTGAAACAGACTTTAGGGACCTAGCAAAAGGACAAGTATGAGCTGTGTTTGGGTGGGTGGGCCAAGCAGCGTCCAGAAGGCCACAAATGGTCTGCGTCGAACCAAACAAAGAACAGTGTCAAATGAGGGGCAAAGGCCCAGTGACTGAAACAACACTGATCAGTGAGACGGAAGGAAATTATGTAATGAAACCAAACACAGTACCCCAAGAAGGTGCAAGATCCCACTGAGGCAAATCATCGCTATCGCGCGGGACCCTCTCTCTGTCCACAATTGAGGGTTGGGCACACTTTGGCATCAAAGTGAAAGAAGGCCGAGGAATGTCATGGAAACAACGGGGCAAAAAATGTAAACGTCCTTGGAGATTTCGACCCCAAGAGAGCCGAGTTGCTCCACGAGGTACACGAATGGTACGAGGGTGTGATCCTCCAACATGATTATCGAAAACATCAAACTCCACTGCTGCAGTACTCCAGGCAGTGATACGTGTCAACCTGCCTGAGAAAGCAGGCAATATGTCAGGGTCTGTTTGACTGGTGAGGAGATCTCGGTAGACAATGACATGATCTCCGACACCAAGAGTGTTGCCACAACCTGCGCCACTAATAAAATGGTCGATGAACCAGGAGTCTGGACTAGCCAGGGAAGATTGTCGGAAGTTTATGACAAGATGCCCCACTAGGAGAGTGGCAGCGGGGGGTTGAATCATGGGGTTGGTGGGGAATTCTCTCTCCAAAATCATAGCAGCAACACGCTGGGGGGAAAGAAAAGCCATGGAATAGTGAATAAGACAAGATGAAAGGCAAACAGTGGGATATATAAGTGACTGAGGGCAACCGAAACGGAAGCGAAAGTAGCGGGGTGGCCTGACAGGCCGGCACAATGTCATGGAGACAGAGTTAAAAAGAAGGGTCTAGCGGGGAATCAAAGTAGGGGGGGGGCTAGAGGTGATGGACGGGGTTCAATTCAGTTAGGAAAACCCGGATAAAGGACCATTTGTGATCTTGTCCTCTGATGTCCAAGAAAGGAGTATAGGTACAGCTGCTCTGAGGGTGTGGAGGGTGGGACTTTTATTGAGCAGGCTGTTAGTTCTGCGACAGTACTCGAGCAGCAACTAGCAGAAATTGCTGAGCGGTGAGAGTGAGGAAAAGAAAGGAAGTGTGCCTCACTTGTTCGTATCAGGCATAGACCTCATTCTAAGCACGTGCTCGTGCCTCGTACTACATAGAATACAATCTATGCACTTGAACTCAAAGGGAGAGTACGGAATAGCGTAAAGCAAATTTTATAAAGACAACGACAAACAAATACTATGACGACGACAATCAAGCAAAGGTTTATTTGGGTAAAAGCCCTGCGGGGGTTTTTTCGGCTGAAACAGACTTTAGGGACCTAGCAAAAGGACAAGTATGAGCTGTGTTTCCCGAATATTAAGGAGCCTGTTCGACGCAGCAAGCACATGCTTGTCCCCCAAACAAAAGGAGAAAGGTGATGTGTAAAACTTACCAAATTTCAACGTGGTGGAGGCATGGTGTAGCGCATGAAGGGTTCCAAAATTGGTGTGTCTTGGAGGTAGGGTGCGAGCACCACGGCATGTTGTCGAAGATAGATTATGAAGGCATCACTACTCCAACGTCCCATTGTTTTGACACTGTCGAAAGGTACACCACGGAGAAGATACTCTAAGGTGCCGCCAATTCGAATCCCATGCCCTTTTAGCGCTCCAGTTTGCAGTTGATCTCCCGCCTGATTGTAGACACCCGAGAAAAGCAGATTTCGTCAAAGGTCTCAGACCTCCTGCATGACGCCAACTGAAGATGGCCGCAGAAGGAGGAGGTTGATTGACGGCGAGGTGTTGTTGGAGAGCAGCATGAGGATCAACTAGTCCAGACTGCGCAGCCCAATATACATCTTCTCCAGTTGCGGACATTTTGGTGCGTGGTAAGCCAAAGACTACTACTCTGAAACCATTCCGATCCTGGTCATAGCGAATGTCGCAGGACTTTGACATGGGCACTGGGGTCATTGCGAAAACTGGTGAGAGAGGGTACTGTAAACTCCCCAGTGCGAGCAATGGTGAAGAATGAAGTTGTTAGACATGCGAATACGGCAGCGTGCAAAGGTTTGGACATATCCAGGACACTGCGGATTTTGATGATTAATTCCACTGTGAAAGGGGCACATTTTGGGCGTTTGGATGATGGAGGGGCTAACTTCGCGGCGCCACTCAGAGCGAGGGATGATTCGGCATGATTAGGTAGCCAGGGTGCTCCATGAAGGAGATGCCAAGCACGGACTGCATAGAAATAATTCTCTAGCGTGGCACCCGCATACACTCCAGCGCAGGCGGCAATGAAGGCGAGAAGTAGAACTGGTGACGCGGGGCAACGTTGATCTTCAGAAATGTTCCTAGTGTCGCAAAATACGTGGTATGCTAAGAGCCCCGATCTGTAAGTTTCTCGTGTGCTGGGTGCGTGGGAATGAGAGATGACGAGGAGAATTCTATTGAGGTCGTCTTCGGACACTGGAACTCGTGCTCCACTGCCATCTACAGCTGAGCGTGTAGTCGCAGGAATCCACAAGCGTAAGCGATCCCTTGCTAGGCAATGTGGACGAAGAGGTGATGGCAAAGGCATCAAGCTGGTACCATATGGACGTGGGGGGCCTGTGGATGCATGCAACAGTAGCGGAGAGGAATTAGCAAAATGAGGAGCGCAGACGGCACGTGTCGTTGTGCTCGAGATTATTGGAACTGCGGGAAGTCGTACTTCTTCTCCAGTCAACCACGTGTACAAAGGGCTAGCTACCGTGTCCACTTGTGAAGTGACCAGGTTAGATGGCGGAGACGAGGAATTTCCCAAGATCACCGGGAAGGGGAATGGGAGGGAGCAACAAATTCGTGGAGGGGAAGATGCCTCTTGAAGGCCCATCTGCCGGATTGTCTTGGCTGGGGATGTAATGGAGGTGGAAAGAGGTGAAGTTGTCTTGGGAATCGAGGAGATGTTGGATCCTCCTGAAAACGAGGTTGGTGGCCCTGTTGCGACTCCACCCATTGCGCCAACCATCAACAACGCCTTTGTTGTCACAATGGACTTTGAAGTGGGACTCCGAGCTGCCAGAATAGGCCTGCAGCAGGGCATGGACGAGGAGTTCGAAGCCGACAGCTTCTGCCCAGCCAATGTCCCGTTCTCCATTGAGTGTCCGCCACCCTGGCTGTAGGTACCAGGCACGCCAATGCCCATCGACAACAATTCCAACTCCGACAGTGGAGCTGGCGTCTGAGAAGGCCCGAGCGTCGACGAGTTGAACGGGGTGAGGGATTGACCGACCAATGAAAGGTAAAGAGAGTTGTTTAGACCACCACTTGAGGTCTTTGTCGAGGTGACGGACGGAGTGATGTGGCATGAAAGGACTCGCACTACAGACTCCAAGCATACTTTCAAGTGAGGTGAGGTATGCTCGTCCAGTGGGAAGGACGAGGCAGGCGTGAAGAAGCTTCCCATGAAGCTTTTGAACATCAAGCAAGACGTGGGTAGGGTGCCAATGACCAAGTCTTGATGGCATCAGAGTACTTCTCCTTCTTTCCTTGCGCCAGTGCCACCGTGAGCGACACGAGGCACCACAGTAAGCCAATGTACACGACTTGAAAGCTGAACGGGGTGTCCTTTGTCGGTTCCCAGGGTATGTCAAGATCAGATGACGCCTGGTCAATGTCGCAGAAGGCGAAAGCGAATTCGCTATCACTTTCTTTTGAGCGGACTGACGAGTGAGACAAGTCACTGAAGCGGGAAACCACAATCTTCAGCAAACTCATCAAATGAACCGTCACTAAATTCGTCACCTTTGAACCATAGACGACCACCATTTTGGAGTTGACCTGCTCGAGCCAGGCAAGCATGAACCAAAGAGCGCTGATGATTATAAGTGAGGAGATGTTCTGTGCGGATGCGAAAAAATAGGTGGTCATCAACCCATTTGACAAGCGGGCCAAGACCTTGTGCTCGCAATAAGTCAACCCCAGCATCAGCAACATGGCCATAAACTCCAGCTGATGGTCCCATTCCAAAGGCCGTACAGGTGTCAATGCAGAAGGCATCCTCTGACAAACGGACCGCTGTCGCTGGCCACTGCGAGTGGTGTAATGGAACAGTACTGATAAGCTTCAGCCACAGTCTCGTGTGGCGCCTTGAGAGCCTGGCGGGAGACCGCGAATGATGGTACAAACTGTGTTGAATGTCCCCCATGTGCATGGGAAATCGTCAGAGTTGATTGTTGAATTGATAGATGGTATCGGGTGAAGCGGAGACGGAGGATCAGGGAAAGAGAAATTTTGAATAACACGATACTTCCCAGCTTTTCCCGCTTTGGGAATGATTGATATGGGCGAGGATTGGAAGGGTCCCAAGGCGTCGGAAAGCTGAAGACGAGTGAAAGGGCCAAGGTACCGGCCAGTGTGCAACTCGCGAGATACAATGGCGGAGAATGCGTCATGATACTGTATAACTGAAATACTATTAGGTGGAGTTTGAGTGGAGTGCAGCAAAGGAAGGTGCAGGTTAAAACCTGCACGTAGACCAAGCGGGATATCCGGGTAACGATCAAGGAGGTTGTGATGGCGAAGCAAACGTTCCCAGGAGGAAGAATTATACGGCGTGATCGGGCATGACTTTCTGCGCTCGAGAACAGTTCTGAGATCCATGCGTGGTGGAAAGACAACCGGTGCAAACATGTCGCTCGTTGTGGGAGCGGTTGCTGCATCCACGGCTCCTCTGCCAGTCGAGGCAGAGTGGTTGGTTGTTGGAACGTAGTTGTAACTGTTTGTTGACTCTGTTGGCAAGTGTGGGGTGCGATTTGTTCCAGAGACGTTTGGCATTGCATTCGATGAAGTTGTGGGTGTGACTCCCCAGACAAACGGCGCACACAGCGGGGGAGAGCTGTCCATGCACACCGTCCTGAAAACCCAAGCGACGATTGGAGGAATGGGCATCACGGGAGGACTGGGGGCGTGTAGGACGCCCAGGCGAAGCTGAGCGCTTGCGATCCGCAGTATGTTGTGACCTGGACGGTCCCGGAGAACGTCCTGAACGTCTGGAACGTTGGGTAAAGGTGTTGTCGCCCATCCGCAAACCTTGCGAACGCTAACATACACGAACACAGAAAGGCCAAACGCAAATGCAAACACGCAGATATCCAACGCAATCACGCAAAACAAAAGGAGAACACAGCCACGAGACACGCAAGGTGAACGCAAACGCATAGGGAAACGCAATGGTAACCAGGATAAAACGCGTAAAGAAAAAGGGAGAAGAGAAGATCAGTGACATTAACATGGACACTGGAAAGATGAGGCTAACCTGATAGTCAAATTCGTTATCTTTGCGCCTTCTGTCCTCGCGATAGAGACGATCCAAAGTGCGGGTGAGCTCATCATCATCGAGGATGGAAATGTCCCAAGCACCTCCTGGCAGAGGGATAGCTTGATGCCAGGCGCGTCTTTGTTCTTCTTGGTACAGCAACAGGGCTCGTCGATCAAGAGGGTCAACCGAATTCCAGAAGCGATGCAACATCAGTCCTCCCCAAAAACCCGCTAACATATGCACTCTATCGTGTCCCCAACCGCGTTCTGTTAACGATGCGACGAGTCGAGGAATGGCTTGTGCGAAGTCGAGAGGGTCTAAGTTACAATCGGATACTACAGTGGTGGAAGGACGCGTTGCGCTGGCCGGTATCCACGTGGTAGTGCCATCTACTGTTTTGTTGGGCACCATCCCTTCGTCGTCGGTAGCGTGATAGAGTAAACGTGCATCTGCTATGCCTTTGTTTGTCCAGTAGTATATCTCAACGTAATGTCCTTTTTCAAGCTTACGGAGCGCGAAATCTGATACGAGGATGTTTTGATTGGCACGTGAAGGACGAGGGCGATTGGGAATGGGGATATGTTTGAGTCTGTTCTTTTTCTGTTCTTCGTCGTCGATTGTGGCATCCGCAAGACGTCGAGCTTGAAGTTGGCGATCAGCCTCTTCGTCGAGCAGACGTTGGTTCTCCACAGCTAGAACGTTATCTGCAGCCACTTGATCTTGCCATTGCATACGCTGCGCTGCGTTGGTAGCGACCCATACAGTCCGCAAAAGTGCAGCGGCTTCAGCTTCAGTGTTGTTTAAGGCTACAAGTGGCAAGCGGCTCGCTCGATAGAAATCTAAAGTGAAGTCTGGGCAGACATCCACGTGCGGATCAGATACAAGACGATTCATTCTAGATAGACTTAAGGATTGTATAAAGAAACTTTTATTGAGCAGGCTGTTAGTTCTGCGACAGTACTCGAGCAGCAACTAGCAGAAATTGCCGAGCGGTGAGAGTGAGGAAAAGAAAGGAAGTGTGCCTCACTTGTTCGTATCAGGCATAGACCTCATTCTAAGCACGTGCTCGTGCCTCGTACTACATAGAATACAATTCTTGCTATGTACACTCACAGGATTGTAGGAGACACAAGTAGTCCAGCGCCGAGTCTCCGGGTTTCCCGGGTCAAATTTGGCAGAGCCGATTCAAGTTTGCCCCCTCCCTAACTTGAAAGACCGTCGATATTCGAACTTCAAGCCGATGCTCTGACAGTTGTTATCGTGGCTTTCAATAAGAGACGTTGCAGACCGTCGACGCAGATAGGTCTCAAAATCTACGACTGACTATTATCTATCTTCAACAAGACACGCGCGTCCCTTTAGAGCATTACTGCATCATGCGCTGTCTACTAGGCGTCAACTGTATCCCTTCAACCCGCCAAAAACATACTTGTGCTTAGTGTGTATAGAGTCGAGGGGAGAGTGGCAGCTCTAGTGCATCCGACTCTGTAGGAGGGGAAGCATCTAGCTGGTTCGCCAGAGTATTGCACGTTGGAGGCGTTTCGGCGGAGGGTGGAGTTGATGCCTACGTACTAGAGATCAAGTTGGGGAGTGTTTTCCACAGACAAGTATGAGCCTGGTATTGCCATAATTGTTGGCATGTAGTATCCTTCTTGTTTTTGAGGACTGAAGAATTTATAAAGCTAGTAGTCCGAGCAGTGAAAATTGATGCAAATGGCTATATTTCTGAAATACAAGCTAGTCAGGCTCTGGCGTAGTATCGGCTATTATCGGTGGTTGGTCTCGTCTGAGTTTCTTGCTATGCTTTTCTATCTCTCTAGAACCTTTATGAAGATGCCATGTAACCACAATGTCCAACGGACCCCTGATCCATCTCTGCAATTCATGGTTAGTACGTGTCCCTTAACCAACATATTCAAAACAGTCACCAAAGATAAACAAATCCTTCTTGCTCGTCGGAGAGTACTAAATGCGATAACGAGAGCGTGGCTATTATTTAAGGTCTGCAACCAATCTGGTGGTGTTTTTTTTGCAAATAGAGCCAGCAATTTTCGAAGTTTGCTACTAGAATAGGCCATAAAAAGATGGGCATCCCATGC
This sequence comes from Suillus lakei, assembly GCA_016628065.1. Lineage (NCBI taxonomy): Eukaryota > Fungi > Basidiomycota > Agaricomycetes > Boletales > Suillaceae > Suillus > Suillus lakei. The sequence continues at coordinate 19,107 of JABBWA010000395.1, forward strand.
CTTAAACGCGTAAGGCATCTCCAGATAGTATCCGTGAGGGGGCCACGTCAAATCATGTTGTACAAGGAAATCAAGGCAGCAACACGCGAGATGTTCATGAACATGTACATACTCTACGTGATATTGCTTCGACCGTCGAGGGTCGCTCATGAAGTCACGGAGCGAAGCGTGATAGATTTCAACATTTCCGACCCCATCATTCAAGATAACGGGCGAAAATACTTCAAGCATCACAGCCAAGCTCGCTTGATCCACCTGAAAGAGTTCTTGGAGTTGCGCAAGTGACAACGGATAGAGAAGATGGATGATAGATGCTAACATCCGGCAGTGCGCGAGTGGATCCTCCGAAGTTCCGATTATCTGCCGATAAAGCTGATCAATGTCAGCACCGACGGTCGACTTCTCGCGCAGTAAGAGATCTAGCCTCTCCTGCGGATGATGCCCAGCTGCGGATATAAAATTTGTGGCCATGGCAGCATAAACGAACAGACCGCCCGCCCTGAAGGCCAATGTCTCGAATTCGTCCTCCGATGGCCAGGGGATGGGTGGCTGACCGAAAACAGCAGGACGACTTGTCTGTGTTTTGTCCAGTGATGTTCGCAGAAAGAAACGAACATCCTGTATGGTGTTTTCATTGCGAGTGGTAAGGAGAATCTCGTAGACGCTGGAGGACATGGCTGTGCGGATATGCGCCTCGGGGCGGCTTGTGAATATTAGGTGGATGAAGGGCAAGTCTAGGCATGCGAGGGCGTCTGTCAACAGCATAACCAGTCTTGCGGCCTCTTCAGAAGAAAGACATTCATCAAGAGCATCAATAATGATGGCATAAGGCTCTCCATGAAATTCCGACGGATGTGGGTTATTTAAATCCTTCAACGTCTGAAGAGGTTTGATGACGAGCTCACGTATCTGATCTACACGAGATTTTCCAGCTGACAGGAGCATCTTGTCGTTCTTGATTGCCAGCACGATTGTGTCTTGAATGTGTGGAAAAGCCAGTGCCAGCTGGTATGCGATGGTAGGAATGATGGCGTCAACTTTTGATGAATGTTTGTGCGAGAAGAAGAAAGTGCAAACAAGCCTCTTCGCCGCTATCATCTCCTTAGCTATGGTGAACGCGATGGATGTTTTCCCAACACCGGCGAGACCGTTGAGCCAGACGTTCGTCCGATCACGTTGATCAAGGACTCGAGTTATACGCTTCCGAAGGGCAACACGTGTGTTTGGCATGCACTGTGAGTGCGGCTGGTGATATTCGGAATCAAAAATGCCGGTTAAATCTACGGCATTGCATAGACTGTTCCATGAGCGTTCATAAGATGCTGAGGGATCTAGAAGCGAAGTTAGTGCGAGGATGTGGTGAGCGGAGGAAATATCTACCGGAATCCATTGCAGGGGGTTGAGGGGGAGCAGAACGGGAAGAAGGTAAGTATATATCATGGTGTTGATAAGTAGGCGCGCGTCCACCCATCGAAAGCGTTCATGCAATGCTGTGCTAAGCTATGCCAGCACGTGACATCGGGTCAGTATTGCCTGCTGAAATCTACGACCGACTATTGTCTATCCTCAACAAGATACACGCATCCCTTTGGAGAATTACTGCATTGTGCTCTGGGTACTAGGCGTCAACTGTGTCTCTTCGACCCGCCCAAAACCCACTTGTGCTTAGCATGACTGTATAGAGTCAAGCGGAGAGCGGAAGCCCCAGTGCTTCCGACTCTGTGCGCCTAGGTGCGGAAGCATCTAGCTGGTTCGCCAGAGCACTATACATTGGAGGCGTTTTGGTGGAGGGTGGTGGTGTTGATGCCTACGTACTAGAGATTGGGTTAGGGAATGTTTTCCACAGACGTGCACCGTGCTGGCGTGGTTACTGGCATGTCGTATCCTTCTGTATTGTGAGGACTGGAGAGTTTATTTAGACTGGTTAGTAGTCCAAGCAGTGAAATTTAATCATGGTCGTATTTCTGAAATACTAGCTAGTTAAGCTCTGGGGTAGTATCGGCTAGTATTGAACTCGGTGGTCGGTGTGGTATGAGTTTCTTGCGATGCTTTTCTATCTCTCTAAAAGCTTTATGAAGACGCCAAACAACCACAATGTCCGACGGACCCCTGATCCATTTCTGAGCAATTCACGGTTAGTACGTTGCTTGCAACAACATATTCAAAATAGTCACCAGGGATAAACAAATCCTTCTGGCTCGTCCGAGAATATGAGATGCGACAAAGAGGGTGTCACTGTTATTTAAGGTCTGCACCCAATCTGGTGGTGTGTTTTTTGCAAACAGAGCCAGCAGATTTCGAAGTTTGCTGCTAGGATAGGCCATAGCAAGATGGCCATGCCATGCTCTAAATGCATAAGACAGCCCATCAACAGGTCCGTGAGGGGGCAACACCAAATTCTGTCGTACACAGGAGTCAAGGCAGCAACACGCGATATGTTCATGAGCATGTGCATCATCAATGTGATATTGCTCCGAGCGTAGAGGATCGCTCATAAAGTCGCGGAGCGAAGCGTGATAGATTTCAACATTTCCAACTCCGTCATTCAAGATAACGGGTGAAAATATTTCAAGCATCACAGCCAAGCTCTTTTTATCCGCGTGAAAGAGTTCTTGGAGTTGCGCAAGTGACAACGGGAAGAAAAGATGGATGATAGACGCTAACATCCGACAGTGCGCGAGTGGATCCTCTGAAGTTCCGATGATCTGTCGATAAAGCTGATCAATGTCAGCACCGACGGTCGACTTCTCGCGTAGTAAGAGTGCTAGTCTCTCCTGCGGATAATGACCAGGGGCAGATATAAAATTCGTGGCCATGGCAGCATAAACAAACAGACCACCCGCCTTAAAGGCCAATGTCTCGAATTCGTCCTGCGATGGCCAGGGGACCGGTGGCTGACCAAAAATGGCAGGACGACCTGTCCGTGTTTTATCCAGTGATGCTCGCAGAAAGAAACGAACATCCTGTATGGTATCTTCATCACGAGTGGTAAGGAGAATCTCATAGACGCCAGGGGGCATGGCTGTGCGGATATGCGCCTCTGGGCGGCTTGTGAATACAAGGTGGATGAATGGCAAGCCTGGGCCCGTGAGGGCGTCTGTCAACAGCGTGACCAGTCTTGCAGCTTCTTCAGGTGAAAAACATTCGTCAAGAGCATCGATAATGATGGCATAAGGCTCTTGACGGAATTGCAACGTCTGCAGTGGCTTGATGACGAGCTCTCGCATCTGATCTGCGTGAGATTTTCCAGGCGACAGGAGGCTGTCGTCGTTCTCGATCGCTTGCACGACATCCTCTCGAATGCGCGGGAAAGCTATTGCGAGCTGGAATGCGATGGTAGGAATGATGGCAGCAGCTTTTTGTACATGTTTGTGCGAGAAGAAGAAAGTGGCAGCGAGCCTCCTCGCTGCTTTCAACTCTTCAGCTATGGTGAACGCGATGGATGTTTTGCCAACACCAGCGAGACCGTTGAGCCAGATGCTCGTCCGATCACGTTGGTCAATGACTTGCGTTATGCTCTTCCGAAGGGCAACACGTGTGCCGTTCATACATCGTGAGTGGGGTTGGCGATATTCAGAATCAAAGATGCCGCTATATTCTACTACATTGCATAGACTCTTCCATGCGCCGCTAGGAGACGAGGGATGTGCTTAGAGGCGAGGTTAGTGCGAGGAAGTGCTGAGCGGAGGGCATACTTACCAAAATCCATCGTGGGGGGAGTTCAAAGGGAGCAGAACGGGAAGAGGGCAGGTAAGGTAGCTCTCAAGCGCTTGTCAGACCAGGCTATGCTTTCCAAAGTTTCCGTTATGTAAGTAATGGTCTAACCAGAAACTTTACCACTGTTCAAACGTTCATTCTAGGGCATTGCCTATTAGGCAAATATACCACATCCTGTGCATATCATATCTTACATATTCTAGACAGGACATCCTCCAATAGAGCTCTCCTAAATCCGACTTCGTCTCACACGTTCCCAAGGAAATAACAACATCCTCACAACTTCGCACCACTCCCTCACGAACAACTCAGCCTCCCGTTGTACTCGATGCCCCGCATCCTCCTCAAGCACAGCCCTCTCAACACTTCCCCCCTCGCCCTCCCTAACCTCAAGGTCCTGCACGAACTCCACCGACGTCACCCAGGGAACAAGCTTATCCTCCTTACCCGAAAATACCGGAGTCTTCCACCCCCAAAACGATTTAAAGCGTTTTTCGCGTGAAAGGGGAGTTAGGCCGGGTCGTACGCGTCTACGTAGCTTTTAGTAGGGGGCGAAAAGGATACCCTGAGAATTGAGCGTGGCGGGAGATGAGTTTGGTGTAGTCTGGGGCCGATAATGGGTATTTCGAGGGTGAGGCGGGGTCCTTGGTCATGTGCATATGTATGGGAATTTTGGGCTATTAATGAAGGTAAAGGTGAGGATGAAGTAGGACGAAATAAGACCTAGGTGCGTACCTCGAGAAAGCGCAATCCACGTTGAGTGCCCTCCAAGACTGACACAGCCTATACCAATTCCACAATCGTTCGTTCACTTGAGGAATAGAGGAACGAGGGCGGGTGATCGATGAGGAAAGCACGTCTTGGGCTGAACCAGCTTCAAGTGCAATGCATTGAGGTCAGATCGAAACAAACTTGAAGATTAGAGATCGATTGCGGATTTCACGTACTTTGGACGGTATACATGTCAATGCTGACGGGGTATGTAATGCATCGCATCAATCCATAAAACCCTGCCCAAGTTAGGCTTGTACTGAACTACATCTCTGTGCTGTGCGCTTCCAGATCGGCCGTGCAGAAAAAAGAGCGCATGGATGGGGATATCCGAGTCGATGGTGGATGTGGATGTAGAGCTGGAGGTGGAGCATGGGTGAGTGTAGATGTTGACGAGGAGGCCGCCGATTAGGAGGGTTTGTTGAGTTGGTTCCATCGTAGGTTGGATTGGAACTTGTTACTAGTGAGAGAGGGCACAAGTGTGATAACATGGAAGTATATATATGTCCAGTTCGCTGGGTGTCTAGACTGTCGCACTTGGTTCCCTTGTCATGTGCAGAACTGCAATCGATCACAAGAGTGTGATGTTGGCGGGACATTACTGGTATTGTATCAACTTCCAGCGAGGCCAAGAACCGGGAAACACACTTGTGGTGTGCAGAGAATCGAGTGGATAGTGGAAGCCAGCAAGGTCGCCATGCACGTTCAGAACGAACCATATTTTGCTGACATAAGCAAAAATCAATTACTGAGCTGCTCGGGACGTTCAACTTGAAGGTCTAAAACTATATCCTTGTCGGCTGGGATCTTGTCGCGTCCTAGTTCGAGTTTCGAGCCCATTTCGCTCCTTCCTGAATACCATCAAGATTCGTACTTCCAAACTGAATACAGCCTTGTTGGCTGGATCCAGGCTTATCCAGGATCCTGTCGATTCATACAGATTCTGAGATTGGACATGCCACGTTCTGCTCCTTCTTACCATCAGGGACCTTTCTAGCTGTGTATTAGCCTGTTCTTTCCCGTTGGTCCATGATTCCTCTGGGCTGACTGCGCTAGGCCCGCAAAACCTTCTGGCATGTAGCCCGGAGTTCCGCCGATATTTAATGCCCGTTCGAGCTTTATGCTCGGGGCTGCGTCACTGAGACTCGTACCCTGGACTGGGTCGATATCTCCAGCAAGATGTATTCACTCAAGAGATTGGCATCCATGTGGTGGTCTGACTTCCATTTGAACACCGGTTTTGAAGCAGTGGTTGTTGACATCTTCAACAACTCTCTCTTTCTACGTACAACCTGTGAAGTGTGGGCTTTGGTGGATGTATGCTGGCCGTAGAATCTTCGTTCGGGGATGTGACACAAATTCCAAACTCTCCCAGACGTGGCCCAGACGTTCATATATCTTTTATGCTGAAGTCAGTTGTCATCGACCATCTGCAGGCCCTTGCTGGCGCGGCGTTCGAGACCAACCCCCGCGCTGTTTTAAGATCACCGCGTTTTTCAGTGGCGTTCGGTTGGTTTCATCGAGACGTCCTTACCCAGATTCTACATGTACTTCCTTGGAGTGCAATTTGGGTTGTCTCCTCGTAGATGTCTCAGAAAAAATGCAACGCAAGGCCCAACTCAATCCCAAAGACGTGACAAAACTCCTCGTGCATACACGACTCGACGCCCACGGCATCGCTCTGTACATTCGATGTATGATGACAAGTGTGTCGGTCTTACTACTGTTCGTCTTAATACTAATAGTGCTTACGGGCGCATGCAAGGTGGCCACCATTTACTTCATCAGCGACATTCGAGCTCTTCCGAAACGAACACCGGCTTTACAATAAACCAATATCCCGGGCAGCGCGCGCTTTCATCACTTTGAAGATGACGGGATGGGCATTATGAGTGTCGAAATACGCTTTGAGGAACGACCCTTGCTCATCACAGATGTCCAAACTGACATCCATGCCCAGACTTCAACAGTATCTTTGTGCTGTGTGCTTCCGAAGCGGCCGTGTACGAAGAAGAGTGCGTATATGGGAAATCCTTGGAGGTGGACTTGAAGGTGGAGCGCGGGTGGGAGTACATGTCGACGACGAGGCCGCCGATTATGAAGGTGCGTTTGGTTGGTTCCATTATATTGGGGGTTGGAGAAAGACGGAGATCAGTGTGATAACATGGGATGGGATGAAAAGGATTGTATATATGTCAATCCAGCTCGCCATCAACGGAGTCTGGTCTCGTGTCAATCAGTCAGAAGTCCTTGCGTTCCACTGTCATGTGCACATTAGTGTCTCGTATACGTGGCAAGTATCGGTCATCTTGTCAGATGGTGGTCTGGAATCTGAAAGCTATCGGAGGTTTCGATAAAAGACGGTGTTGATCGTCGACGGAGACATGTCTCTAAATCTATGACCGACTCTTGTACATCCTCGACAACTTAGACACACGCATCCGAGTCTCCTTAAAGAGACGCTGCATTGTGCACTGGTCAGGCATCCGCTGTGTCTCTTCGACCCATTCAAAAGATACACATAGTGTGTATAGAGTCAAGCGGGAGCCGCTGGTGCTTCCGACTCTGCGCGCCGAGGAGGGCTAGCATCTAGCTGTCAATGATCCACCAGAATTTTGCACGTTTCGGCGGAGGGTAGAGTCGATGCCTAATAGTGATTGGGTTGGAAGTGTTTTCCACGGACCTGCATGGTACTTGTGTCTTTGCTGGCATGTCGTATCCATCTTTATCTTGAGGACTGCAGAGTTTATTTAGACTGGCTAGTAGTCTGAGCAGTGAAAATTGATCATAGTCATATATCTGCAATACTAGTTAGGCTCTGGTATAGTATCGGATGATATCGAACGCGGTGGTCGGTCTCGTAAGAGTTTCTTGCTATGCTTTGCTAACTTTCTAGAACCTTTATGAAGGCGCCATACAACCACAATGTCCAATGGACCCCTGATCCATTTCTGTGCAATTCATGATTAGTATGTGTCCCTTAACTAACATGTTCAAAACAGTCACCAATGATAAACAAACCCGTCTTGCATCTTTGAGATTTAAAGATGCGAAAAAGAGGGCAGAAGTGTTATCTAAGGTCTGCATCCAACCTGGTGGTGTTTTGTTTGCAAACAGAGCCAGCAGATTTCGAAGTTTGCTACTAGGATAGGCCCGCAAAAGATGGTCATCCCATGTTTGAAACGCATAAGGCATCTCCCAAAAGTCTCTGTGAGGGGGCCACACCAAATCCTGTCGTACAAAGAAATCGAGGCAGCAACACGCGATGTGTTCGTGAGCATATGCATATTCTATGTGATATTGCTCCGAGCGTAGAGGGTCCCTCATAAAGTCGCGGAGCGAAGCATGATAGATTTCAACATTTCCAACCCCATCATTCAAGATAACGGGTGAAAATACCTCAAGCATCACAGCCAAGCTCGTTTTATCCGCATGAAAAAGTTCTTGGAGTTCCGCAAGTGACAATGGTTCGTTGAGATGGATGATAGACGCTAACATCCGGCAGTGCGCGAGTGGGTCTTCCGAAGTTCCGATGATCTGCCGATAAAGCTGATCGATGTCAGCACCGACAGTCGACTTCTCGCGTAGTAAGAGATTTAGCCTCTCCTGCGGATGATGACCAGCCACGGATATAAAATTTGTGGCCATGGCAGCATAAACGAACAGACCGCCCGCCTTAAATACTAATGTCTCCAATTCGTCCTCCAATGGCCAGGGGACCGGTGGTTGACCGAAAACGGCAGGACGACTTGTCCGTGTTTTGTCCAGTGATGTTCGCAGAAAGAAACGAACATCCTGTATGGTGTCTTCATCGCGAGTGGTATGGAGAATCTCGTAGACGCCGGAGGGCATGGTTGTGCGGATATGCGCCTCGGGGCGGCTTGTGAATATGAGGTGGATGGATGGCAAGTCTGGGCCGGCAAGGGCGTCTGTCAATAGCGTGACCAATCTTGCAGCCTCTTCAGAGGAAAAACATTCGTCAAGAGCATCGATAATGATGGCATAAGGCTCTTGACGGAATTGCAACGTCTGCAGTGGCTTGCTGACGAGCTCTCGCATCTGATCTGCGTGAGATTTTCCAGGCGACAGGAGGCTGCCGTCATTCTCGATCGCTTGCACGATGTCCTCTCGGATGCGCGGAAAAGCTAGTGCCAGCTGGAATGCGATGGTAGGAATGATGGCAGCAGCTTTTTGTGCATGTTTGTGCGAGAAGAAGAAAGTCGCAGCGAGCCTCTTCGCTGCCTTCATTTCCTCAGCTATGGTGAACGCGACGGATGTTTTGCCAACACCAGCGAGACCGTTGAGCCAGACGATCGTCCGACCACGTTGGTCGATGACTTGCATTATGCTCTTCCGAAGGGCAACACGTGTGCCGTTCATACATCGCGAGTGGGGTTGGCGATATTCGGAATCAAAAATGCCACTGTATTCTACGACACTGCATAGACGGTCCCATGAACGGTTAGAAGATGAGGGGTGTGCTTAGAGGCGAGATTAGTGCGAGTCAGAATGGAATGAGCGGAGTGAATACTTACCAAAATCCATGGCTGGTGTAGTTGAGAGGGAGCAGAATGAGAAGAATGCAGTTCTCAACAAGTTCTCAAGCGCGCTTATATCAGACCCCAGGCTATGCTTTCCAAAGTCCTCATGTTCAACTGCTTTCGATTTTGTACGTAATGGCTCAACCGAAGCCTTACATGTCCACCATGCGCTATATATATCTCACGTTGACAAGTATCGGGCTGAAAGATTCGTTAATCGTGAATTAATCTGCAATGAAACCAGACTCGGATATGCATTCTTGATTCTTGCCACACACGCAAGCCTTATAACTCACGTCAAAATGTTCGAATCAGAAGTGCTCTGAAGCAAGTTGATCAGGAGGATTTCAAATACATGGTGTGCATGCCAGAAGGATTTGGTTCAAAGTCAATTGATTCAGGGGGAATCTGCTAGCACGTCCCGTCACCTTTACCTACCCAAATTAGCATTTTACAACCTACACAAAGCCCACACGTATCTCCCTGCGTCTCCCAGGCCAGCACATCGTCTTCAAGGCATCCAAGTTGCTCTCCCTGATCCTCATCACGCTGTGAGTTCCGTCAACGAGCATATCGTATCTTACATATTCTGGATCCGATATCCTTCAATAGAGCTCTCCTCAATCCGACTTCGTCCCACACATCCGAAAAGAAAACAACAACACCTCACAACTTTGCACCACTCCAATCACTCAACCACTCCTTCACGAACAACCCAGCCTCCCGCTGCATACCCTCCGTACACTCATGCCCTGCACCCTCCTCCACCACAACCCTCTTGACACCCCCCTCGCCCTCCCCAACCTCAAGGCCCTGCACGAACTCCGCCGACGCCACCCACGGAACAAGTCTATCCTCCTTACCCGAAAGCACCAGGATCTTCCGCCCCCAAAACGGATTCGAAGCGTCTTTTGCACGATAGGGGAGTTGGGCAGGATCGTGTGCTTCTACGTAGGTTTTGAGGGATGAGGGGTAGTAGGGGGGTGAGAAGGGCACTCCTGAGGATTTGGCGCGCTGGGAGATTAGTTTTGTGTAGTCGGGGCAGCCGATTATGGGGATTCCGAGGGTGAGGCGGGGTTCTGTCATGTGCATATAGGGGTTTGTGGATGAAGGTGAGGATGGGTGAGATGAGATAGGACTAGATAGGACCTAAACGTACCTCGAGAAAGCGCAATCCAAGTCGAGTGTCCTCCGAGACTTACGCCTCCCATCCCCCATTCGACGATCGTTCGTTCACTCGAGGGATAGAGGAAGGAAGGTAGGTGGTCGATGAGGAAGGACACATCTTGCGCTGAACCAGCTTTACAATACCGGTGAGATGACATTAGGCATCGATTGCAGGTTTCACGTACTTTGGATGGTGTACATATCGATGCTAAACAAGGAGATGGAGGGGTATGTATCAGCGTTTATGCGGTGTTACGGCGGTACGCGACGTACGCATGTTGATCATTATTCTGCGCTGGATCTTGGCTCCATGAGAAATTCCGCTGTTGGTTCACGAGTCTCGTCCCGTGGTTCCTGTGATCCTGCACCAATCCACCCCATCCCATCAGCACCCATCCACAAAACCTTAGCCAAGCCTGAGCTGAAGAATGACTTACAAAAGCAACAACGATAAGACCTTTCTTCCTCCCCCTCCCACCCGCATTCCCATCCCCCGCATAATTCACGTCAAAAATCACTTTAACAGTATCAACCACATCTTTATGTTGTGTACTTCCAAAGCGGCCGTGCAGGAAGAAGAGCGCGTGGATGGGGATATTTGAGTCGATGGTAGGGGAGGTGGAGGTGGAGCGTGGGTGGGAGTATATGTCGACGAGGAGGCCGCCGATTAGGAGGGTCTGTTTTGTTGGTTCCATTTTATTGTGGGATAGATTTGGAGAGGCTTGTTAGAGAGGGAGATTAGTGTGATAACATGGATGAAAAGGAGTATATATATGCCCAGCTCGCTGAGTGTCTCGACTGAGCTAATGGTCTCGTGGTACTTGGTCTCCTTGTCATGTGCACATTGGTACGTGGCAATTTTCCCAGTGTCAGATAATGTTCGCGAAGTCATCGGTATGGCTTTCGATAAAATCTAACACATGTGTCCCCTTAGAGAACTACTGCACTGCGACATTGGTCGGCCATTCCGACCCTGAGACATCCGAATCTGAGCTGTGCAATACTACCATTGACTACAAGAGCAAGAGTCTGATGTCTGCGGGACATTACTGGTATTTCACCAACTTCCAGTGAGACCGAGAACTGAAAAACATAGTTGTGGTGTGCATAGAATCGAGCGGGCAGTAAAAGTAGCCAAGTGTATTTTCTGCTGACATAAGCTCGGCTTGTCTTGCAGCCTGCTCGGACCGACCGTCGCTCCCTTTAATCACGTCTGATCGGATAAGATCGAATCCTTGAACGGTTGCCCCGCCCTCCCCACGGCTCCACCCTACCCTGAGCTATGCTCGATCCAGCCCAACACAGCCAGATCGTGTCAGCGTATATACAAGTACACTAGCATAGACGGAGTTGGCCGAGGTCTGACAAATCACTCAAATCACTATCACTTCAATGGTTAGCCCACCCCAGTAACTCGATATCGATTATCGCCGCCCTCCACTTAAGGACAGCTGTATGCACTACCCACTTGATTCCCTTGCAACAGTGTTTTGTTCGGATGATTGTCTCGAATGTTGAACCACATCAAGTGAGAATGACTCTAAATGTTTTGCCACGAGATTTGGTCGACAATTTTACGGCTGAAGCTGCTCAACGCTCTGACGTAGAAATATTTAGTGCTCAACACCCAAAGTTTATGATTCAGTTCATGCAAATACAAGAGTTCACTGCAGAAGCTCTGTCGTTGTCAGTGCTGTCCTTACTGAGCAACAGTAGCACACCCTTTCCCGGACGCGAGTGTCACATCCCCAGGAGACGGCGCTTGTGCATGCAGGCTTGGTTATGAGAGGCATAGAAAGATGGAAAGTTCAGAACCATCGGTTGTCAGAGGCTGGGTAGAAGACTGAAATGAATGACCTTCAAAAGACACTCAACAGATGTTAGTTCAGTAACGAGTGTTGTAGTGTATGACTCGCCCTCAGTGACATGTAAGAGACTGGGGACAAGGAAGGAAATTTTGAATGAGGGTGGCGGATCGTATATGCAAGAGACTGGGAGAAAGATGCAAAACGAGGGTAGGTACGTGGAATCACTACGTATGACAATGATGTAGCGAGCGTGAGTTGAAAGACAAGGAGGTACATGGAATCACTACGTATGACAATAATGTACGGAGATGTAGTGAGCGTGAGTCGAAAGACAAAAAAGAAAAGAGGGTATACTCGATAGTTGACGGGTTGGTGGGGCCGTCCAACAGCATTGGCCCTCGTCCACTCGCTTGAGGAAACAGATGGAACTCCATAAGCCTGGCGGTCCACGGCCGCTGAAATCCTCCTCGTCCGCGACGAGGGACCGCAAGTTCCAGAGCAAGGAGCAGGGACTGTCTATTCATGGTTTCTGGACCATTTCCGCAGCTTTGTCAATATGTCGAACAGGATATTTGTCTTGTGGCGAGACTGCAATTGATTTAATTGCTGTGGCTCTGTGCTGTGAGCTACGTGGCCCTGTTCAACGTTCAAGTCAACCACCATTGGTGAGGGAGAAACGACCTGAATATGAACCGAGTCAGGGTGCGCCTACAGTTTCGTCACGTTAAACCAATACTGCATTCATTCTAGGAACGCCTACCCATATCAAAGTAAGTCGATCCTGTTCCAAGAAAAACTGGTTAAAGTAACGCGTCGAAAAACCTGTGGGGCAGACAGCAGTAATGTAAGGATGATTCGTGGTGAGATCTCCATCGGCTTTGTCGAAGCACGATTGTGCTATCTGACCGGGCCTGCGGATGAGACGATCTGGTGAATTGCGGTCGTGGATATTGCCGGGATGTTCTGAACGAGCAATGGCTCTATTGAAGTCCCAGATGTGCACGTAGAAGGAACCTTCGGAAGGGAGTGCTTCCAATCTTTGACCTGGATCAGGGGTACGATCCAGAGGAAGAGCATAGGCCATTTTGCTGCCGAAGACACTGATTTTGTGGGTTGGATGATGTGGAAAGCAGCGCGCATACTTGGGTCCCCACTCCGACCACGGAATCTCGACAGGTATCTCTGAGTGTACGGCCTCGGCTGAGAAGATGGCCATATCGATGACTAAAATCACCTGCAATGAGCCTGAGAGGACCTCCAGAACCATAATTTGTGACTCCGGAGAGGTCACATAGTCAGGCATAAGGTCTGGACGAACCGCTGCACCGTGGAACGATGGGGAGGCATGAATAACGTAGAGCGGACTGATGCTTATTTGTTCCGGATCGAAATAGAAATCAAGACCTCGTCGCACATTCGGAAGGAGATACGCAATTCGGCGCTGAGGCGAGCCACCGAGTTCTTGTAATGTGTACAAGGCCATACGGCGATCCGGGCCGATGACAACAATCCTTTGCTCGTCAAGTAGATGAAAATTTGCCTCTCTCCCACCTAGTTCATATAAGGGATACTGCTTATGCTGAGTGGCAGAGTTTTCAAGAATAGAGTGAACTTACGCCCTTCGCACGTCCTTTCCTCCAATCTATTACTTGTATGAAGATATTGGACAGTGTCCCCGGGAAATCGACGTTTCCCGTATAATAGAGTATGATTATACGATCCCCACAAATCGCAGGCTCACCCACAAAGTGAATATGATAGCCAGGTGCCACATAACAAGGATGCTTGCACGTCAAGGAAGTGCATGCAGAATCTGGGTGTGGACGTCGCGATGAAGCTAACCGAAAAGACACCGAAAAGACGTGACGATCTCGCTCATCACCGGTCTCGAACGACGCCGCGACCGCAAGGTCCTGCAGAGGGTCAATGATAATTGACCTCACCACATAGAATACGTCTGCCAGTCCCGGCAAGACAAAACTCCACATGGGCAACGTCTGTGATAGTTTGGTATTTGTGTCGCACCCCCGAATGAAGAGTATACCCTCAGCGTACATCCACCAAAGCCCATACTTCATGGATTGTTCGCGGAAAAAGCTGTTAGCGATGTCGGCAGCCACTGCTTCTTCAAAAACGGTGTTCAAATGGAAGTCAGACCGCCACAGGGATGCCAATCTCTTGAGTGAATGCATCTTGCTGGAAACGTCGACCCAGTCCACGGTAGGAGTCTCCGTGAAGCCCTGAGAATAAAGCTCGAACAGGCATTGAATGTCGACGGAATTCTGGGCCACATGCCAGAAGGTTTTGCAGGCCTAGCGTAATCCAAAAGTCAGCCTAAAATCATGGAACCACGGGAAAGAACGGACTAATGCACAGCGAGAAAGGTCCCTGAAATGAAGGAGGAGCAGAATGTGACATATCAACTCTGTTGGAAGTGAAAATATCCCGACCGGGGTGCTTATGGTTTTAGAAGGATCCGAGACTTCAACTTGCAGCTCCAAATGTTGATGGTCTTCAGGAAGGGGCCAAATTGGCCCTGCCAAACTTGACCTAGGAAGCAACAAAGTCCCATCCACCACGGTTATAGTTTGAGAAGAATCTGAGGCTTCAACATGGAGGAAGTTCGAATCTTGAAGGTTTTCAGGAAGGGACCAAACTGGCTCTGCCAACTTTAACCCAGGTGTCCTGGGGAGGCGCTGGTGGCTGGTGGTGCACCCCATAATGCGATGGCACTCCTCCTGTTGAACGTCGAACGTTGAGCAGAAGTTAGCGCGAAGTTCTGCCACCGACTCCGCGGCGGCCAAATGTGGGATCTTAGCAGACCTAACTTTCACACCTAAAATATAAGACGATCTTATGCAAAACCCTGTAGGTATATGGAGCCCTGAACAACGCGGCTTGAGCGTGTGGAGGGCCACATAGGAATAAAAATATCAACATTACCTATCGAGAGCGCTCGCGATAATATACATGATATCACCAGGATTCGGGAGGGAAGAAAAATAAAAGTCCAACTTTACGTTTGGGGCAGGTCATCAAGTAGCAACCATTCTGCTTCCGAGCGCTTTCTGATATGTTGTGGCTACGCCACTCAAGCATGTGGTAGTATAAGCCAGGCTGGGCACGAGCAGGGCTGCCCTACAGGTATGTACTTTAGAGGCGACGGGACGTGCCGGACCCCCCGAGTCACTCTCGATCGAATTTGGTGGAGTGCCGTTGCACTCCTGAATTTCTCCACGGCTATAATATGCTCCGGGGGAAGGACTTCTGATTTGGACATGTTGGCGTGAGGTCTGAGCTGCGTGTAGTAAGAATACATAGTACGTGACAATTGCATTTGTTCTTCGTAGATCGTTCAACATTCGGGGCGGCTGCAGTATAAGTAGCCAAGTGTATTTGTTGCTGACATAAGCAAGTATGATACGGCCCGTCTTGCAACTCCCGGGCCGAGCACTAGTACTGAGACGTTCAGCCTATCACACATAGCCTATAACTCACTGATCAACATGTTCGAATTAAAAGTGCTCTGAAGCAAGAGGATATAGTCCGAAGTCAGGAAGAGCAGGAGTCTGGCATGTCCCGTCGCCTCTAACCTCCCATAGCCACGACCCACTGACCAGCCTTCCGAATTATACAACCCACACACTGGCAGGACCCCACTGTGCGTATCATCCTGCACCTCCTAGGCCCATACAGAGGCTTCAGGATACTCAAGTCAGCGGCTCTCCTAATCATGTTCCATCAACGAGCATGGATAGATCGCTGGCCATCGCGGTGTGTGCCACGCCGAATTGCGTATCTCCTTCCGAATCTGCGACGATGCCTTGATTTTTATCGCCATCCGAGACACCCGCTGCGGTATCATGCTGCCGATGTATGTTATTCATGGTCTCCCCATCGTTACACGGTGCAGCGGCTCGCCCAGACCTTATTCTCGACTGCATGACCTCTCCGGACTCACAAATCATGGTTTTGAAGGTCCCCTCAGGCTCATAGCGGGTGATTCTAGTCATCGATATGGCCATTTTCTCTCGCAAAGGACACACTCAGAGATACCTCTGGATCGTACCCCTGAACCGGACAAAGACTGGGAGAACTCCCTTCCGAAGGTTCCTTCTATGTGCACATCTGGGATTTCAACAGAGCTATTGCTCACATCGGAACGTTCGGACAATATATACGATCGCAATTCTCCAGATCGTCCCATCCGCAGGCCTGGTCGGCTAGCTCAGTCGTACTTAGATGAAGGATATGTGGACTTCACCACGAATCATCCTTGCACTACTGCTGTCTGCCCCACTGGTTTCTCGACGCGTTGCTTTGAACGGTTTTTCTTGGAACAGGGTCGACTTACTTTGATATGAGCGGGCGTTTTTATTATGAATGCAGTATTGGTTTAACGTGATGGAACTGCAGGCCCGCCAAGGCTCGGCTCATACCCAGGTCGATTCTCACCTCACCGATGCAAGTTGGCTTGGACATTGGACATTGGACAGGACCGAGTAGCGCGGGGGCCCAGAGCCGCAGGAAGCAAGGTGAATGTAGTCTCACCACACATCCTAGCCTACTGGCTAAACTACGGACCAACTACGATAGATAAGCGGGAGTAAGCCCCCCGCGAAAAGGGCTATGTCCAACATAGGGTCTACGACCCCAAAGGACTAAACAAAAAATTTAAAAACTACGGATCAGGCAATTTTTCAGCGCCCATTGGTGGCAAGGCTTATGGAGTCGGCAAATGATGGGCGTTGTGGATGGTTTAAGGCTCCGTCTATTTCCTCAAGCAAGTGGACGAAGGGGGCCAAATATTGCTGGAAATCAACCCGTCAAATATAGAGCATACCTTTCATTTTGGTCTTTCAACTCACATTCGCTGCATCTCCGTAGATTCTCATCACGCATATTAATTCCACGTACGCTGCCCTCGTTTTCCCTCTTTCTTTTAATCTCTTGCACATACGATTTACCATCCCCGTTCAATTTCCCTGTTGTCCCCCAGTCTCTTGTATGCGAGTTCAATTGAGTCATACAACACGATTGTCGATATACACTCGTTACTGAACTTACACCCCATGATAGGACTCACCCAGTACGTTCTGCTTAGTGTCTTTTGAAATACGTCTCCTAGATTCACAGCCTTCTGTCCATATATCTGCATGCATTGCACTGTACGTACATGGTCTGCCTCGATCCTCAACAAACACCCTTCGAGAGTATTTTGTTGCATCGTGACACCAGGTATCCACTGCACCACTCCAACCCGCCCCCGCTCAAATTGGACTGCACACCATTCGTTGAGTCCCGCACAGCTCTCGATATCTATGCCAGCCGCCCCCTGCTTGGGCATAATATCTAGAAACTGTTCTGCCGGAAGTTATCGTCAGCACATATGCATCAGCGGGTTGGATTGTGCTACAGAATGCTACAGAGCGCTCTGTAGCACTCTGTAGTGAATTACGTTTCCCTGATGTCATGGTAGGGTATGAAAGGTCATGCACTGATCAGTTTGAAGAGTTACGTTGGGTCGAAGATAAGATGAATCTGCGCCTCGAGTATGCCGAAGAATGCAAACACTGGTGAGTTTCTACATAAGTCAGGAGCCAAAATGAAGACCCTCATGCAGAGGATGGAACTTACCGAGATCGGGTTGTTAAGCTATGGTAAGCAGGGCAAAATCATAAAGAAGGAACATATGCGTTCCTTCTATTAGGGAAGACTACTATGCTACATACAACAGACAACTCGTTATCATCATATCGACGTCTCCCGACCTACTAGGGACCTGCCCCGGTGATCGCTCGTAACAACACCTAATCATGATGCATATGTACGCTCGTGTGACCTGTACACGAAAGAAAGAGACCACTCCCAAACGGAGACGTTACCTAGATGAAGATGCTTTGGAGATCGCTCCCTCGAGAAAGTCCAACGCCTCCTCCACTGATGGACGATCGTCGCTCTTTATTGACCAGCACCGCCGCATGAAATCAAGGTGATGCGCTGGAATTTGCACGATATTATTGATGGACTGTGCGACCGGTTCTTGGTGTTTGAACTTTGATGCTACGACTTGCAGGGCAGTCTTAATCCACCAGTAAGGCAGTTTCCCGTATAGTACCTACAGAAATGGTATCAGGTGCCATGAACAACGTAAATAAGAGACTGACATGAAGCATAATACACCCCAGAGCATATATATCACTGAATTTCGTGGCGCACTGTACAGTTTGGCCAATCTCAAGGACGATCAACTCTGGAGCGGCCCAGCGAACTGCGCCAGTTTGGTAGGAGAATGCCGGGTTGGACTCTACCATGATATTCGAAACACCGAAGTCTGCAAGACGCGGGGATCCATCGGCAGCAACCAAGACATTGTTCTATGATCATGATCAGAGCACGGATACACGGTGTATGTAAACTTACACTGGTCAGATCACCGTGAATCACGTCGTTGTCGTGGACTGCCCAAGGCATGGCCGTCATTTATTTTCAGCCAGTCGTTTCCATAGCCAACTCAATACTCACGATATTTCAGTCCCTCGGTGATCTGTTTAAGCTTTGAGGAATGGTAAGCTTCTTGAAATCGGCTTCGTACAAAAGAGCTCACGATACGAAGTCTACCCAGTGTCGTGAGGTTTTTATGCGCACGATTCAGGTAAGAGTTTAATGTCCCGTTCGGCATCCAGGGGGAAACCAATGCGCGAAACGGACCGAAACTTGTCACAGTGCCATGTAGAGGTAACACATATTGATGTTTCAATGCGGTCCAAATCTTGATTTCGCGGTCCAGATTCTGCGTACAACAGAAATGAAGTTCAGACATGTGAGTAGCACTTTCAAAAGCTACTCAAACAAACATAGTTTATTTTGGCAACTTCGGCTTCTGTTAGTCTTGGAAACCGTGGAGATTTGACTGCAACCTGAGAATAGAGTGAGCATAAGCATGGACAAGGTGGATGTCTGAAATACCTCTTCCGGATTTGCGCCCCTGTTCCATGTACATTTGTAGACATCTCCAAGTCCACCAGAAGCCATCGGATAACTGGTTTGCCTGATGACGCTGTTTGGGTCCACAACAAAAGAACCGCGAGTTGATATCTGAGGAGTCGTGATTTGGCTTAAAGAGACAGATTGCGAGTCCTCTTTCTCAGAGATAGGGTGGCGTCCACATTGGCCATCTTCAGGGGCATATCCAAGGGAGGTTAGGCTATTGGGAGCCCGGTCATCAAAAGCCCGAGCAACATTAGATGCGGAGAGTGAGCTGGGTCGACGAAGGTAGAGAGAGATTCGATGAATCAGACTCTTCACAGGAGTCAACATATCGGTAGGAAATGCTGATGTACTTCGGTGACCCGCCTTATAAGCAAGAACTACAGTACTGCGCTAATTTTTAGCATCGGGAAGTTGGAAAATTATCGTTACGATAGTTCCGGGGAACGCAAATTACGGCACAGCAGTCCTAACTGCCATGAATGAACGTTGAAACAATGAGATCCACGCTGACTGCTGTCCTTCCACTACATAACTTCCCACGTTACACGAGGTTAGAACCAACACGCTGCTCCGCATCGTGGAATTTCAAATAACACCGTACAACCTCCAAACTGAACGTTCAAGGTAAGATTGACGGCATCCCTTACGTACCATGTAGCCTAGCAATCATAGTTTGCTGAAATATACTTACATAACTCTAACTTCATAAGCCTTCATTCTTGGAATGCGCGAGTTCGGATATTATGTGGGAACCGAGCAAGCACTCTCGGAGCAGTCAGTGCTGCTCGAGATATTACATTATCGCTATATTCATGTACCTAACCTTATCGTGGGTAATAAAGTACATTAGGAAGAATTACAAAGGTGTGTAAGCATGGGTGTGAAGGGAGGGAGACGGAAGGTACAGAAAAGGGCAGAAAACAGGATACTGACAGGATCACGAGATCTTGTTGGCAGTCATGGGTGATCACCGTGTAGCGAGAGGGTAGAGGGGCAGTGCCAGGGGTGCAGGAGATCGAGGTGGGCAGCAGGAGGTTGAACTTGAGCATAGTAGGTTAGCATCTGTGGGCGTGGGCAACACTAGGCATTACGTAATGGAAGGGCCGTAGATGGGTGCGCGTGTTTATGTTGTCTGACCTCTCAGTAGCCCTACGATAGACGAAGCTGGACAATGATGAAGACAATGTATCGGCGGTGTTCTTCCTCATTTGGAGATATCATGCTTCAAGCGCGTGGTATCAATACTATCTCAGTCACTTATCTTCCCTATCTTATAACACGCCGGATAATGACCGATCACAATGCACGTAATGTGCTCAACCCAGGAGGCATACTCATTCGTGTTATCTATGAGGCTCGTGTGTACAACATCGTGTAAAGCGCAGTGTATCAATATTTCTTCGGTTCCTGCCACACGTCCACCGCGTGCATCAACGACAACTCGACAATTTACAACTAATGCGATGCAATGAGTTGCAGACTTGATGATCCATGCGGAATTGCCAAACTCTATCTATTCCTGAATAAGGGGCGGTTGTTATGTCAAGTGCGTCATGGTTCAGGAGCGTTGTCCCCCATTTTATGTTATGTTGCTGATATCGTGCCTGCCTCACCGCTGGGTGACACAAGCGATTCATATTATCGCACAAAAGTCGCAGGAATAAAACCTTTCCGCTGATTCATTGACATGGGGTACAAGGATATTCGTTGAACTGTTTATCTGTTAACTCCAGAGATTGACGAGGGGAGAGTCCAGAGGAATACTTGGGAACAGAGCGACAAATACAATGAATAGATCCAAGGGTGCTGTGTACTGGGAATGGCGTCTGTGCGTGCTTCCTAGTTTGCCACTGCTTGTGTACATAAGTATGCCACGAGGACTCGGTGTTGCATGCGGTAGGTCTGTTGGTACAAAGGGCACAAAGTTAACATAAAGAAGAAATAAGACGAAGGATTGCTTCAAAACCGATACCTTACAGATGGAGCAATTCGACAGTGTCCCTTGAAGGTACTGCAATACCTCCTCTACTCATTGACATACCTTACTCTCGATCGACCACAGCTGTCATATGGAATCCAGGTGATCGGGCTGGATTTTATGGAGTTGGTAGACTCAAGGTATTTGGATCTTACAAAAAGGTTCAACGTGTACAGCGCTCTTAAGACTGTTTCCCATATAGGACCTGCACAGTGCAGGCGGGGTGTCAGTGTCTCTAGCAAGCCAACGAGAGAATCACCTGAAGTTTGTATCATCAAGGGCGTATATGTCGTTAGATTTGTGTCTGGTTTGATTTTTGGGGGTCGAAGAATCTCGAGCAACCCAACATACAGCGCGGATATGGTAGTAGAGGTGGGTTGGATCATACCATGAAATTCAAGATTCCGAAGTCTGAAAAGCGGGGGGATCTATTGGCAACGTAAGCAACAGAAATCAGAACATTATTCTACGATTACAATAGGAGGATTACGGACGCACAACTATATGGATTAACAGTATTGTTGAAGTCACCATGTGTTACGTCTCTATCGTGGACTGCCAAATATAGGCATTAGTTCAGTTCGATGTGACAAGGCCTGGGAGCCTGAGATGAAGAATAACATACCAGTCCTCTGTGGTCAGAATTGGGGCCACC
>JABBWA010000396.1:0-40667 GCA_016628065.1 Suillus lakei
AGACAAGCCCAGGAAATTGAATGATAACTGGTAAGGATGCAGTGATGTCTTCCCAGTTCGTGTAGTCCAGTCCACGGTTGATACATCTACCCATCCTAGTGTTGTTGGCACATAAGTCGTCATAGAAGAATTAAATGTTTGAAATTGTAGGATGGTAGAAGAGGTGATATGCAGCACAGAAATGCATACAAGGTAGGCCGTCACAGCAGTAGTCGCCCACAATGATGCAGGAATACCAGTTTGTTTATAGACACTGCTGAGTGCGGAGCCAAGGCCTGCCCATGCGCCAGAGATGTCATGTATGGAAGTCAATTTCAGACGGCGTACAAGCGCCCTTGACATCGCGAGCCGTTGGGTAAGGAAGACTAGGATAGCTGTGTAGAGCTAGACGAAGTCCCGTCATTGTTGTATCAGTAAGATAACAGTGAACACATACCGTAAAATGCCTGTAGTGAAGCACTCAGCGCCACAGGCCAAAAATCAGTGTTGTGGGCGTGAATTTGAGAGTCACATGGTGTTCCCAGCGAGAGATATAAGACATGATGAGGACGATATGTATCATGACCAACATGCCATGCAGCACATAACATGTGCGTGCAGCGAATGACCTCCCATTTGCATTTTCTGAGGGATTTTTCGAGCGAGTCTTCCAGGACGCTGGGGCAGGGAATGTCGGTATTGGCACGTAACAATAATATTGACATACCGAACCAAGTCCCTGGTGGCTGCATTATGGGATGCTCGGTGTTCTGGGTAGAGGCCTGAAGAAAATGACTAGTTTTCGAAGGGAAGAGGTGGTACTGATGTATCTGCGACATGAGCCAATAAGGAGAGGTAGAGGTCCTGGAACCAACAAGTGAGAGAGAGGGAGGGGTCACCTTCTTAATCACCTGATGTCGATTTGAAGGAAAGAACTAGAAAAGGCTGAGCTTTGCCGGCAGCAACTTTGTTCCACAAGCGTTATCTAATGCCACATTTTCGGAGGAAGTCACGGTAGGAGGCCCACTGAAGCTCCCTTATCCGTCCAGAAGTTTAGAACCCCAATATCAGCCCTCAAATTTGTTGTTTGCTCACATGCTGCGGTTTGCTGCTCGCATATCTCATACTTCTTCATGACAGTATCATCATGGGGAAACATGATCATATTCCTGACTCAGGCTGCTTAGAACAGAAAATTATGTCAGATGGGCCACAAAATGCAATATACACTTGCATGCGAAGATCATTGGTGCCACATCAACATGTTACATGAAGGCCGAACCAGGGGATCTCCTCAGACATTCTTTGCATTAATAGTGTTTTAAAAGTCCAGTCCGGTTTTTTGGCACAACCGGACCTGGATCAGCCCCAATTTTTGTTGTAGTCACACAAGACTGGACCGAACTCTCAAAAACCCGGTTTCCTTCAGTTGCCGGACTACATTACAGTAGGTTGCAATTATCAGATTTTGAACGACTTGAAGGCTGTTCAGTCAGGTTCGGCCATTTACACCCGCACGTCCCCTGTGTAAGTAACAACTTTCGGCAGACGGTCTACTGTCACTCTCTGGCGGGCGGCCACCGCCCGCCCGCCCTAGTGAGCGTCCTCAGTAGAGTTATCATGACGGGAGGCAAAACCATCACTGCAATACCAAACAGCCATGACCAAACCATGACATCGAATAAAAATGTTGGACACAGGCGCTCGCAAGATAGTCATCTTTCACGACGCCCGAGTCGGCACTGCTTCCTTCAGCGGTATTACATCTGATTCATCATCATGCGCAAAGCACTGGTCACAGCGGTCCGCCTTATTGCCACAATACCACCATCAGCACAGCACTGTCTGCCTCGTGTGGCATCGCTGGGCGAATCTACCACAAATATCTATTGATGGACGGTGTCCGTCGCAGATACATCAGGATCCGGTACCACCTCTTCCCTTCGAAAACTAGTCATTTTCCTCAGGCCTCAACCCCGAACGTCGAGCATCCTATAATGCAGCCGCCAGGGACTTGGTTCGGTATGTTAATGTCATGTTAACTATTGCTACATGCCAATACCTACATTTTCCTTCCCCAGCGGCGTCCTAGAAGACTCGCTCGAAAATCCCTCAGAAAATGCAAGCGGGGGTCATTCTCCGCACGCACATGTTACGTGCTGCATGATGTTGGTCATGATACCGATTCCTCTCTTACACCCAGCGTGCGTGGGTGAAAATACAAATGACGTATGCCACTCTGTCGATGGCACCTCACTGCGACAGTAATTTTTTGACCTCATTCTAAATTTCCTAAGCTGGCTCCCATCGCTTTTGTCTTTATCCCTCGTTCTCCGCTCTGTGCCTTGTGCCTTGATACGACGCTTATTGTTGGTCAGATACAGGGGGAAACTCTGGCTTGACGTCATGGCTGGTTCGGGTGTGACACCTCGTGCACGAGGCTCGTCGGGTATATCAGTTAGATGCCTGACTGATCCGAGTAACGTGAGCTTAGGATGATCCAAAGAAGCTGGCAGAGCTTCTAGCAGATTTTTGGAAGCGCAATGAACACGTGGTTCGAGGGGAACATTATCAAGAGGGTTGGGGAGGTTGGACACGTTATACTTGTATGATTGAGTGTACGTTTCTTATAACCGGTTGGTCATTTACTCCGAGATCATCATATTCAACAACTTTCCTAGAAAACAAGTAGCAGTATGGGTTGAAGACCTAATGGAATTTTCAAGATCGATAGTTCTCTACGGTGTTATTAGGTCAAACCTGCTCCACTCATAAGACGTCATTCCGTCTTTATTATGACTCTTTCGGCAACTCGATTATTCATGTCTGAATACATTCTGCAGATTTGCAAACTAGAAGCAAATATAAGGGTTCATGTCAGCATTCGGCTAGCTAGACGAATCGCCTGAGGCCGTATGCCTCATACCGAGAATAAAACGCTTCTCTTCAACATTCTTCTTCGGGTGCACAGCAAACTTTCGATCGCAGGGCTTCATACTTCTTGTTATAGTTCTGTTGTACAGCGGACATACTGGGGCCAACCTTATTCTGAGCACGCACAAAATACTGGAAGAAAACCACAGTACCATCACTCTCATCCATCCATGCACCGATGTCATCATCATACACAAAAAAAAATTAAGGAACGTGTGAGGTAAATATGCTGATACGAATAGAACTGTGATCTTTCGAGAGAAGAAAGTTAATTTGTGGTGGCGTAGGTGTACGCAGTGGTGGCAAACCCAACTTGGGCGTTCGTTGTGTCGTACACCGAGTAAAACCGTTCGCTGTGGAAGAGAAGATCAGTGACTTATTTTCCCGGCAAAACAAAAATGTAGCGCAACGTACAGGAAACAGTAACCGTTCGTGAAATCCAAGCCAGAACCAGAGGCGGTCCCGCTGCTAGTGACGATCAAGTATATACCACCGGTGGTACCGCCAATGGCACTGTTCAACGATCGAGGCCAGATTTGCCCATTCGGGGTAAGCTCATGAGCAACACCACCAGTAGTGAAATACAAGGATGACATCTGGTTGTATTGGTCAGACGAGATCTGTAACAAGCCAGTGGCCTCATCGAGGGTTCCCCCCGTGGCAGACTTATATTTGTCGAAGGCATCTGAACTACATGTTAGAAAGGTTTCAATGCCGTACAGTGCACCTACCAGAAGCAATGACAATCAGGGTGGTTCCGGTGTCGACGATACCAGCTGTCTCGGCCAAAATGGTCATAGTCCCATAGCTGATCGATTGATCGATTCCCCAATATCCACTCGCTGGAGATGTTGACGTGATCGGCACATAGTTGACGTTTCCAGTAATTTTGGAGGCGTCATAACCGCCGAATGTGAGCTCGCCGCTGCTATCATCAGAGGAAGCAGGTGCGAAGAACACTCCAAGTACTTCTGAACTAATCGTCTTCTGCGTGTAGAGGTTGTCCGTCACAGTTGGAACTTCGTTTACATTACTGACAGTGCCCTGCGTTAAATCAACTGGTCCAACGCCAAGAAGTCCATCCAGACCACCCAGCCCTGAGGATTGAGATGCGACGCCAATAGATTGATTCTCAATGATGAGATCAGAGTTGAGCGTTACAGTGTCCGTGTATTCCTCTCCAGAAACGGTACTCCCATCGCCGTATGTAACGGACTGTGATGGTTTGAAATTATGAATGCGCCATGCAGAAACAAATACTCACGAATTGACCGCCTGTGTCATGGCTCGTGCTAGTCGGTTGGTAAGCCTTGCTGGCCCCGATCCAGGTATTTGAGCTTCCGGTGTCTATCAGGAGTGTGTCTGTACGAAATAGACAACGCGTCAAGTAAAGAAATTGCTGGAGCACAAGCAGCTTACAGTATGTTGCTGGACTCCCCACGCCAATGTCAGCGGTGTATATTGTCCCAGCGTTGGTTGCATTGACGGAAGAGCTGCCTC
Source organism: Suillus lakei (assembly GCA_016628065.1). Lineage (NCBI taxonomy): Eukaryota > Fungi > Basidiomycota > Agaricomycetes > Boletales > Suillaceae > Suillus > Suillus lakei. The sequence continues at coordinate 4,414 of JABBWA010000396.1, forward strand.
CAGCTTGTAAGGCTTGGACTCGAGCTCGATCTGCAGCAGCTATATTCTTGATCCCGTCCGAGTTGATTCTAACGGCGAGCTTGAGAGCAGCCTTACTCGACGCTGTCCGAGGATGAGGCAAAGCACTCGCTGACAGCGAGAGGAAGGCAAGCGCCGGCAGGGTAAGAAGAGATGAAAGCGATCTGGAGGGAACCATCTTCTTGAGGTACCCTTCCTAGCTGGGCAGTTTATATGGTGGTCGGCATTAAAACATCACAACGTTCTTCCACGGAAGCGAACAATGGCAAGGCTTCGAAGCGACTAAGTTAGCTTGAAATGTGACCAGTCACTGGGGGCTCATTGCGCGGAGATACATTCGAGTCCCATGAAACTTATTCATGTAGGAAATAAGTGTCGGTTCGTAGTTGCAGGGGAAGTCTGGCAAGACCTTTGAATGACCTGCGGTATTCTGCTACAGAACCTGTTTTAACAGAAACCCTCATACCACTGGTACTGAGAGGCGCGCGATTCTGCAATTTCAGACTGACAGCTGAACGTTATTTACATAACATATATGCACTTACCTGATTTGAAGTTCACATTGATCGAACGCAAAGACGCTAGTGGTAGCCTGAGCCATAAAACAATGGTGTAGTTTGTCTCGGATGCACATTAGTGGATATCATTAATGGCGGTCTGATCAGAGATGCATCAGACCCGTGACCTGTTCTGAATTCACTTATATATCTGCTACTAGTAATTAAGTTCATATGACGTCAGACTCTGTACTCGGCCCTTAGCTTGAATATTGAATTCCTTTGAAGCGAATCACACGCGAAACTTTCCCAAGCGTCCACTGCTTCGAATCGTCATTTCCTCCTGCCTGACATGGACAAAAGGCTCATCAGCAAACACACCACTTCGTACTTCATCCGCTGTGCAAGATATTCCCGCTACCTTTCAATAGTATACTTGTGGACGTCGAAAATCGTGAATTTAGAATCATTCAATGGCGGTGTAGGGTGTTGCAAGCTTGATTACGTAGTTGATTATCTATATATATCATGTCATTTATGGTTGAGGGTGCAAAGTTCAAACGTATCTGTTACGCGAGACGCCTCTTCTGCGGATTCGCTGCTTTCTACTTATGTCCTTATTGAATTTGAATGCGCTCGTGACTTTGCTCGAAGGCGACATTCGGTCCTCTACCGATTTTCTGTTCGTCCTTCGCGACTCGTTGTCGGCCACAGTCGTCTTAGGGCGTGACTGGTTCGCTTTTTGTTGTGATATTCTGCACAGTCATGGCTTTAGCACGCGATGGTGTGGCTGATAGTGAATCTCTCGTTAATAAAGCTGCCCAAGCGGATTGTTTACCGGCAGACCTTGGCGTTGCTCATGATATGGTTCGTCGGCAGATAGTCCATGAGCTGTTGATTGTGTTGTCAGACGAGGTGACTACAGCCAAGGAGATCGCTGCGGCTCACGTGTTGGACACGAGTGTCGGTCATGCGTTGGTGAGAGATCAGTTTGTTCATCATTTATTCACGGGTTTTTGTGTTATTAAGGGATCCTCGGGAGGCGGAGGGCGTGTGTACGTAGCTATTGTCAGGGCTCAGAAGTTTCATCGCTGATGAATTATATGCTTGACATTGTGTCTTCTTCGTGTGCTAAAAGGTTGATCAAGCCATTGCCGGGGAACGTTCTTGTTATTCTCAATGTTGATGCTGTTTAGAGTCAGGCTTGTTGTAGTGAAATGGTTAGCGCGTTGACACCGCACTGCCGAGGTTCTGATGGTTCTAACTTTCTGGGATTTGAAAGCTTGTCTCATGAGCGGCTCATTGATTGTGTCCTTTCTTGTAACGGTAGTTGTGTGTCTGGTTGCATATCTAATGTGGGACGCCTTCGCGTATGCAATGAAGGTTTACTGCTTGCCACAGAATGTATGAACAGATAATCGAGATCTGCAGTGTCATTTTTGTTGGTCCTCAGATGTCTATGTAACAATTGCGACGTTTATTGCACATTCATTCACTGGACTTCATGACAGGCAAACATCGCGACCAAGTTGCAATTTAGGTCAAATCGCGTGCCAAAAAAAAAGGGGAAAAGGTGGCGGGCTCCACGACTTGGATGTGGCCCTGCGCAACTTATACTTACTGTCAGTTACCAACTGGGACTGAGTGGGTTCTGGGCACACAACATCTCGACTCGTGACACTTACATGCTCCGAACAGTCCGATAGGAATAAGATATCATGCACATGTTGAAACTAGCTACTTACTATGTAAATACTCTACTGTAACATCATAGGATCTACGACTATGAGACAAAGCCGCTGCACCCAAGTCTAGTGCGACGCCGTGACTCGGACACTTTTAAATAAGTGAGAAATTTGAGGGCCACGACGTCATTCTTTGAAGGTCTCAAGATTGCTAAAACCATTATACTTAAGTATGTATAATGTATTGTCAATGAGTGTGACTCGTACGTGATATTAATAGGGTCAAATGAATGTGATGAAATATGTAAGCAACGAATGTCAGGTGAGTAACGAATGTTTGGGTGGATATGTGATCTTCTCGAAGGACTGTAGTCAATTTGACGTGGCATAGGTATACCCAGTCTGGGCGAGCCCGACTCGGGAGTTCGTCGTGTCAAATATGGAGTAAAAACGCTCTCTGTGGAAGAACGATTCAGCAACTTTATGCTTAGCAAAAAATGTGGTGCAGCGTACAGGAAACAATAGCCATTGACCACATCCAAGCCAGAACCAGACTGCGTCCCGATGTCACCAACAATCAGGTATATGCCGTCAGTGGTACCGTTAATGGCGCTGTTCAACGATCGAGGCCAGATTTGCGCGTTTGGGGTAAGCTCATAACTTTCCTCGCCGATCTTGAAAAACAAGGACGAGAGCTGGTTGTACTGGTCGGGCGAGATCTTTAACAAGCCGGTGGAATTATCAAAGGTTGCGCCCGTCCCCGACTTATAGCTGTCGAAGGCATCTGAGCTTTGGGTTAGCAGGGTTTCAATGTCGTACAGGGCACCTACCAGAAGCAATGAGAATAAGAGTGGTTCCGGTATCGATGATACCAGTTGCATCAGTTAAAATCTTTGTGTCCCCGTAGTTAATGGCTTCATCTACGCCCCAATATCCAGCCGCTGGAGATGTCGATGTGACATGCGCATAGCCGATGTCTCCAGTAATTTTGGAGTCGTCATAACCGCCAAATGTGAGCTCGCCGTTGGTATCATCAGTGGTAGGAGGTGAGAAGAACACCCCAAATACTTCTGAACCAATCGTGTTCTGCGTGTATAGGTTGTCCATCACAGTCGGAACTTCTTCTGTATTCTGGACGGTACCCCGCGTCAAGTCAACTGGTCCAAGGCCAAGGATTCCATCCATAGAGTCCATTCCTGTGGAGTTGAATCCGACGCCGATAGATTGTTGCTTAATGACCAGATCAGAGGTGAGCGTTACGGTGTCCAAGTACTCCATTCCAGAAACGTAACTCTGATTGAGGCCATCACCATATGAAACAATCTGGAAGTCATTGCTAGTGTGAACGTCGCGCTACGTAGAGCCTACGAACACTCACGAATTTATTTCCTGTACTTAAGCTTGTGGTAGTCTTGCTGTAGGATTTGTTGGCCCCGATCCAGGTATTTGAGCTCCCGGTGTCTATCAGGACTGTGTCTGTACAAAATAGATAGTACGTCAAGTAAAGGAACTGTTGGAGCATGAGGAGCTTACAGTATACTGGTGGACTCCCGACGCCAATGTCAGCAGTGTACACCACCCCGGTATTGGTCACATTGTTGGTGGAAAAGCTGCTGCCCTCTTCTGCTAAGGTTCGAGCTCGAGCTCGGTCTGCAGCGGCGATATTCTTGACCCCGTTTGAGTGGATTCTACGGGCGAGCTTGAGTACAGACGTACTCGATGCTGTCTGAGGACGAGGCAAAGCACTCGCTGACAGCGAGAGGAAGGCAAGTGCCTGCAGGGTAAGAAGACATGAAAGCGACCTGGGGGGAACCATCTTCCCGACCACCAATCTCAACTTTGGCTGTTTAAATGGTACTGCAATCTTCCGGCAGCATCGCGTAATGACATAAAGGGAAGCAGTTCGGACCAACTTGAAAACACAAATATGACCCATTGCGCGAGGAACCAGGATTCTTGGATTCGAGTTCCGTCACACTTACTGCTATTAAACTTCGTGAGTAGCGGCAGCGGAAGGGAATGACCTACTTGTTACAACATGAAGTGACACGACTATAGAATTCGAGATATCAAAACGATAGAACTTTGAAGATCTAGATACTTGCTCACCTTTCTGCATACATTGGTAAGTCCACAATGATTCGCTCTGTTGTATCCGCTATTCCACGTCCGAAGCTGATTCAGAACATATATGCCATGTCAATAGTCGGTCAAACGATCCAGCATGTCGCAGGAATGCCAATGTTTGATGTTGCCCAGTGTCTCATTATACCAAGAACCCATTTCCATTCCCCCCCGTGCGCACAGGAAGGTCAGCAAACTTGGCTCGATCGAAGTGCCGAGTGTTTCATACTTCCTCCTGCGCGCAGCAGACGCATTGGGACTGACCTTATCCTGAGCTCTTGCGGAATCCTCTAGAATAACTATCATGCACCCTTCGGCCGGTCCTCAGTGATTTCAGTTATCCCACATCTGGGATACGCTGGCCACGTCCAGTGTATTATCTTGTAACGTTTTCAGCGGTTCCACATACAATGGACAGAGCGGAAATTCTAATTTAAACAAACCACTCCTAGGGCACACTCACCCCAGTTCTTCCTGCAGCTGGGCCCAGGAAGGCCATGTAACAAAACTCCGCGAAAGGCTGCACACCAGTAGATTTATGAGTCAAGTCCATCCAGTTCTGTGAGCCTCGAGCGCGTTCACGAGACTCCTTGCGCATCGTGGGAGATTCACACTGTCGTGTATATAGACGTCAGATAATGCTCTGTAGTTAACAGCTCACTTCTAATCGACATCCTTCCCCGTTCGCACAGGAAGGCCAGCAAACTTGGCTCGTAGTGCTTCATACTTCCTCCGCTGCACAGCAGACACACTAGGACCGACCTTATCCTGCGCGCGCACAAAATCCTCCAACATAACAACCACTCGCGGCTGATTCTCTGCCAAACTTCCACCACTGTCATCCATCTGGTCAAGCGCACCGAGGACACGTCTAAGCGCCACAACGCCTGCTTCCCGAACGACAGCTGCCAGGTCCGCACCACTGTACCCGTCACATTTCTCCCGCACGATGTGCTCCGCGCCCCGCAGGATCGTCTCGGCACCTGGTTCTGTAAGCGCGAATGGGACTTTGCGCACTAGCGTCCGTACGATCTCGACGCGTTCGTCTGCACTTGGAAGGTCAACATAGAGGAGCTTGTCGAGACGCCCTGGGCGAACCATAGCTGGGTCAATCATATCGGGACGATTCGTTGCAGCGATGACGTAGACAGATTTGCGGGAGTCAAGTCCGTCTAGCTCTGTGAGGAGGGTGTTCACGACACGTGCGGACGATTCTGACTGTGAAAATGGGAATGTGAGATAGAGATTGGAGTGAAAAATGGAGGGTGTATACCATGCTTTCATCTCTCCGAGGGACGAGAGCATCTAGCTCGTCAAAGAAGATCACGCAGGGAGATGAGGCACGGGCGCGAGAGAACACCTGTCTCACAGCTCTCTCGCTCTCGCCGACATACTGCGCTCCCATTAACAAATTTCTTCACTTGAGAGAACATGACTGACCTTGTTTAGAAGCTCAGGGCCCTTGACGCTGATGAAATTCGCCCTGGACTCATTTGCGACAGCTTTCGCCAGCAAGGTCTTCCCGCATCCCGGTGGACCCCACAGCAGCACACCGCACGCTGCCTCGATGCCCACAGCACTGAACAGCTCAGGACGCCTGATAGGCTGCACGATTGCCATGTGTAGCTCTTCACGCGTTCCATGCAATGCGCCGATATCGGCCCACGTCACGTCTGGCACGGTTGCAAAACCCTCTCGCTTGGAGGAAGGTTGAACTTCACGTAGCGCTGCGTAAAAATCGTCCGAAGTAATACAGAGAGGGGCGAGCTGAGTGGGTGTGAGGGGAGAGGGATGTGCACTGAGGAAGTGCGCGATGGAAGAAGTAGAGAGTTGGGATGCTAGAGAGAGAAAAGGGATAAAACTTGGTGTGGTATCGGCTGGTGGTGTTGGTGGCGGATCCACTGCCATGGGGGTATCTTGGCAGGTGATTTCTGGTGCCTCCGGAAGGACGAGCGTGCCATCTGTGAGTTGTTTGAAGATGCGTTTGACGGCGATGATGCCTGCCGCGCCCGTTAGTGCTGATAGGTCTGCGCCTACGTAGCCAGGCGTGGCTTTGGCAAAGGCAGCGAAGTTGAAGTCGCCGTCTAGCCGGAGTTTTGCACATAGTACTCGCAGAATTCTGCCAAAGCATGAAACGAATCTCAAGGGATGACATGACACTACAGACTTACTTGTTTCGGGCCTCCTCATCCGGGACGCCCATGCTTATCTCGTGGTCAAAGCGGCCCGCGCGACGGAGAGCAGCATCTAACGAGTCTGGTCGGTTGGTGGCGCCAATGACGATCACCGGCTTATTTTCAGTCTTCTCCCAGGACATATCTGCACGGGTCAGATCAGGGGATGATGGCAGAGAAAAATGACATCAAATTTACCATCCATGCACGTCAGGAACTGCGCAACTATACGTCGTTCCATCTCCCTCTGTGCACTCTCTCGTTTCGGAGTGATAGCATCGATCTCGTCGATGAACAGTAGGCATGGAGCAACACGCTGGGAGTAACGATTGAGTTTGAAAAATCATGCGGAATATAAGATGTACCTTAGCTTCGTCAAATGTATCTCGTAGTGTTTTTTCGGACTCTCCAGACATGCCAGACACAATAGACGGAGCAGATATGCTGATAAACGGAACACCCAGCTCCTGCACGCAATCAGTCAACTTCCACATAATTCGGTGGGTGAACTCACCCCAGCTACTGCATTCGCTAGGAGGGTCTTGCCACACCCAGGAGGGCCATGTAGCAAGACACCGCGGGGAGGCTGCACACCAGTGTGCAGATAGATCTCCGGATGACAGAGAGGCATGGCGACAAGCTCAAGCATCTTTTCCACGCATGCTTCTACACCACCTAGATCAGACAATCGAGTAGCAGGGGGTGTGTGATCCTTGGCTATTGAATTGGTAGATAGTTTCGGTCGTTTACTACTGTCTTCTGCTGTTGAACGGGCTGAGCGCAATTTTCGCTTTGAGGAAGGGGGACGAGTGTCGGGCGAGGTTACTTCATTCGTAGCGGGTGTTGTGGAAGATGGAGGATGTATTGAGGTTCCTGGTTCAACTGAGTTTTCTATAGCCAATGTGGGTGGTTGGTTTGTATCTTCAGGAGGAGGAGTCTCGACAGGCGTGTTTGGCGGAAGCGGAGCACCTGAATTTAAATTAAGTTTCGCCTTCCTGTGGGTGGACCATAGGGATTGCATGGACTTGTTCAAAGCATTTGAGCCCTGTCTGATCCATTGCGGTTACAACCTGTTCAACAACTTCAAATCGTGGAACGTACATCCATTACAACTTTTGAGTTGATAGAAAAGTATGAGCGCACAGCCACCAAAACATTGTAAGTGTATATCCAGTAAGCACCCCCTAGCCAGGAATGCAAAAAGATTTCATAATTTATTCACAACGATACGTTGCCAAAGACTCCTCAAACACAGGTCTGGACAAACAAATTTCTTGACTGGCACTAAGTAGTTGCCCGCGCTTACACCAAGGTATTTGTGGTATATAGACTATTCTCTCTTCAAATACTATACTTCGGAACACCACGTAATTTATCTAAATACCACAATGAAACCTCAGACAAATTTCTCCTCTTCCTTACAGAGCACCCAGCAAGTGTTTCCTATGCTACACAGTACTGCTAGTTGACACATGTACATGCTCCTGGAAAGCAATCGAAGTCATGTCGGTTGCTGAGTCAGAGTCGGCCACTAGCTTAACGTGATATTCACGAACGCTAAGGACGAGGCGTGGTCCCAGCACGAACATCTGCACGACCAGGAAGATTTGAAGAATGCCATCATATACCTCAGCCCCCACGGAGTTTGAGTCCTATAGCAATGATGAACAGTGGTCACATACAGAGGTTGGTGACAGATCTGCGCACCAAGATGTTTGGAGAGAGATGGCCAATTTGGAGGCAAGAAACAACAACAAAGCTAGCATATGTCCGAGCTTCAGCGGCCAAGATAACTACATTAATATGAGCTCACCTTGCAAAGTAAAGCACGTGGGATTTTATCAACATTGTGAAACAGTTTCCGACGCTCGATCCTGTCGATGGTCCGAGTCGTCGGAAGTGTTTTACAGCAATCCAGACTGAAAGAAACAGTGCGAGGACCTCCCATATAGTGTTGAGTATCCAAACCATTGTGATCAGAAACTGGACATCTCCCTCGTAGTCATAACTGCATGCATAGGTGCCAGAGAGTATCAGCTCCTCTGGTATTCGCCCAATAAGCCCGATACTTCAATCCAACACATAAAGCTTACCTCCTACAACAGATCTGAATCCTATCGCGGTGAGCACTGCGCAGGCGGTGTTGACAACCACGAAGATCACAATAAGAAAGATGAGCATCTTTCTCGATCCCTGATACATAGCATATAACCGAGCAATCATGATGACTTGCATGGATGTGTCAGTCAAATCAACATCACTGGCGTATTGCAGCTAAGTAGCTCACCACCCAGCATGGCGGCTACGACTATATTTGCCCAATGTATTGCGATTTCCATATTATTGCCTAAAACACCCAATTAATGGTTACCCTCATAGGACATTCCAAACACACTCACACCTATGGCAACTATGTTCATCCAACACACTCATGGAAGATCTCACTCACCCCTGCATAGGAGTGCAGTTAATTCGATTGTGACGGGAGGCATGGGTGCAAAATACCCACTGCATCTGACACCGAGACTGGCGGAAGATCACCTTCATACCGCTAGTCAGAAGAGACAAACACAGTCCATATAAGACATACGTAGCATGTAGATACTAATCATGAGGAATGGGCTATTAGCACAGTGCCAATCGGTTAACCCTGAAAACTTACGCAGAATATGGTGTTCCAACATAGCGTGTCTAAAACATTTTGGAGTCAGCACAACTTGCCAACTACGCTATAGAATAACATGAGGTACGAACAGCGAGATACATAACAGTCATGAGGGACCAGCGTTGTCTCTGCCCCAAATTGATTATCATCCTCGTTTTCTTCTGGAAAGCCGTGGACTCGGTCACTCACCCAGATCAATTCAATCTAGAATAGTATTCTTAGCGAGATGGCTTCTCCGGAAATGGCATCAACCTACCTCTTGTCCAAGTGTCAGTACTGGAAATACTATAAGTATATCATTGACTTTTCAACACTTTTTCGCTCACTCCAATCATATATGACAGCAGCAAATGAGGCAACTGCGAAACCATAATCAAGGTTAGATCAAGACATCGGTGACAGCATTCGGCGACTGGCTCTCCACGAACCTGCAAAATAGCTGAGAAATTGAATTGAATCGATGGTCGGCCATGAACTGGGATCATTTGAAACTATTGTCATGTTCAAAGATGGGTGCGAGTGAGTGGAGAACTTGGTGGATGTTTAACGGCGGCATTAATCCTATATATACTATCATCTAGCACTTGTGACACCCAAATTGGCATGGTGGTGATGGATGCTCCTTGCACCGATTCAGGAGCTCCATGAGCAAAATCATGTAGTAATCGATCTGACATAGGTTTAGGCATGATGTGATAGCCGACACTGCCTGTCTCGGCGACAATTCTGATGAGGCCGCATCCGCAATGTCTCGACCTCATTGGCCAGGACCGGAGGCATAACAGCTCCTCCAGCAATTCTTAAAAATGTCCCATTGTGTCCGTATGATACCAGAACGGTTAGACATGACAAATAGAATGGGTCGAAACAGAGTAAACTTCAGGTAACTCACCCTTCTCACCCAGACTGCCAACACCGTCTGCAATGCCTTCAAGTACGCCCTCAATACCTAATCTACCTGCTGCTCCTCATTCTTAGTATCTGTCTATTATGCCGATTTCATCGCTCTCTGCCTTGGTCATCGAACTACCATATCATAAGAATGCACAAAAATAATAAACGCACTGACGTCATGCACCGTGATAGTTGATGCATCAATTTCACAGCCAGATACGACGCCACCCCTAGGTCAAAACAGAAATGTGAAGGCACTGGCGAAAGAAAACATGAACGCGCATGCACGACCGCATGACCACCCGAGCTCTCAATATTCAAATTGTACTGATCTTCCCAGGCTTCTGGCTCAACTTGAACCCATGACCCATATACGCTAGACCATTATAAGTGTATGAAAGCGACTAGGTATAGAATTCACTGCGGAACCTCATTGCACTCGGAAATATCACGGGCAGGGCATAAGTGTGAAACAGTTTCATTCCACTGTACACGGATCAATATTCGATCAATGTCCATCGTCACAGCACACGCTATTTGCAGCATTCTCCACCTAGAGTGGAGTTCTGCAAGTCAGAAACAAGCACATCTGTGCAGCTGTAGGTAACCTATCTCACCTTCATCTTGAAAGTTGTGATCACCTCATCGAAGCCGAGGATCAAAAACGAGCCAGAGCATCACGTACGCTTGCCTCTACCAGAATACAACCGTTTGACGAGGTCCTCGAAAGAGCTTAGAATAGTTGGTTTTATTGCCTAGTATTCTCAAAGCCGTCAGTGGGGCCTGATTATGTAGCAGACGAGATAATGATGAGCTATTTGTGAATTAACCACTGTTTGAACTTGAGGTATGTTTCACGAGTTCCTGGGATGCAGTACTACCTTGAGACAATACTAGGAGTGATGTCGAGACTCTTTGAGTGCTAGCGCTAAGCGTTATAGGACCAGTGCGCGGGGGCCTGCAGTAGATATACTTAAGTACAATTGACGCGCGGTTATTTCTGAGTATGACCCTGATGCTTTGGTTTGAGCGACTCAGACTTTCCTTACATACTTGGCACCGTGAACGATTGTTGGTCGACGCCCATGCAATTCGATGCCTTTAACATTTTGTCTGCACCATGTCATTATTATATTTTGTTTTTGGAACAACTCTGCAACTTGGAATGATGAGGCACGCACAACATTACACCACTACTCTTCACATAGGAGGACATGATCCAACCGTACCAAAGGTCGCACGAGCTAAAGAGATGGCTGTGGAGAAGCGCAAGTTGAAGCACTGGGTACTGACTGCGTGCAATATCAAAATGAGCACATTCAAGTTGTAAAAACAGATATGTCCAGCAATCACCTCAAGCAATGCATCGTCGTCGGCAGCGATGACCTGAGCCTGAGACTCATCGACGTTTGGCGGTACATCAACCACATCCTTCGGGTCCAGCACCTCTCCGTCCTCGCTCTGTTGTAGCGCCGCTTGTCTTGCTTCTATCTTAGCTATCCACTTCTTTTTCTTTCGTTCTATGGCTTCTTTACTCGGTCGCCCTTTTCGTGTCTGTCCCTTTTCCTTCATTTTCTCAGACTTGTATGGGTCACCATCGTAAGGAAGGACAAACTTTCTGACGCGGGGCATCGGGAGTGTTCTAGACTTCTAGTAGGATCTTTTGCGAGTGATGCAGTCAAGTTTATGTAACATTTTGGTACTGGCCCCGCCCGTTGGTCTCCGCTACGTATGCCACAAAAAGGCGCAAATTTCGGTAATGTCAGACATACGGACAAACACGGTAAAATCACTGCATTAAGAGGGAATCGAACCCCCGGCGGGTCGATGGCAACGACCCAGGTTACCACTACCCCATTAATGCCCATGAAGTTCTGTTGGCCCTTGCCAATAGCATTCATAATGTTTCAAAGTGGTCAGACTAGATGGTATAACAATACGCTACAGGAGATACGGCACTTGAATGCACATCAATACCCCGCTATTCTCGTGCTCTTCCTCCTACCCTTCCTGCCCACATTCTCCTCGCCAAGTAAAGCCATCAGCTTCCGCTTCTCCGCTTCCTGCCCAGGATCCTCATACGTCACGCGCAGACTATCCTCACTCGGACGCGCGCTCCCGTCCAGCAGGCTCATCGCGTCATAATACATGGGCTGCGGAAGCGGTACATGTCGTCCCGGAGGCTCCCTGGTGATGGTCTCGCGTGATTCTTGCCGAGATTGCACCTACAGATAATAAATGAATCAATATTCAAGAGAGGAACTCTAAATTGTCAACGAACCTTGGAGCGCGGCTGTGGTCGCGGCCGCTTGCCCTTCCGCTGTTCCGGGCGCATGACATCATCTTCTGATACCTGTCTCTTCCCAAGCAGCGTTGTCAGGCTCTCCTGTAGCTCACGGGCAACGTCTCGTGGATGAGGCACTCGCACTGGCGAGGGCTCGGCCGTTAGCCGTGCATCTGAGCTTGGGGGGAGCTTCATTGGCGAGGGAGAGCTGGAGGAGGGTATGCGTCCGTTTGGATCCAGGGTGGGGACCGGAGGATTGAGGTCTTCGGAGAGTAATGGAGGTCTCTGGCGTGCAGGGGGCACATCATATTCAAATGGAGGAGAGCTACTCTGCGGTGGCAGAGGAGGTGGAGAGGCTGAGAACCGCACCCCATCGTCGCCCTCACATTGTGGCGGAGGTTCGTCGAGCGAACCATTTGATTCGCCGAAGAATGTGGCCGGAGGGGCATGCTCAATGTCAAGGAGAGTAGGTGTTCGGAGATCTTGCAAGAGATTTGACTTCTTTACGAAAAATGGAGGGACAGGATTGCCTGTGACGGTAAAACAGTCAAAATGACGTCAAATGTTGGAATAATACTCAGGCTTACTGTTGGCCTTGGTAGTATCCACCATTTGCACATCTTTCGCCTTACCCTTTGCCATTCGGTCGCCAACCTCGCCAATGAGATATTCGCTAACGTCAGGTACCTTCCCCCCCGTCGCCATATCCTCCAGCCATGCCATGCCTACGACGGGGATGTTCCACTCTTTTGCCTTGTCATACTTGGCACCACAAGCACTCGGACAAAGTAGATGTGTCGAACGTCGGGAGAATATCTGGGCGAGTGTTATACCCAATGCGCGCAGCAGACGCTTTGTCCAGCATAGCTCAGACTGATCAAGTCCGGAAAGGCTGAGAACAATTTGTTCGGCGTCTGTGATCAAGTCAGCACGTGTAAATGAGGGGAGGAAGCCACGGTACGTACTAGGTATTGGACAGGGAAGGGTAAGGGGCGTGAATGATATATTTTCGTGCGGTCCACAAATTCGCTCTTGGAAGACCGAATGTTCGAGCCAACATTCTGTGCGATATTTAGCACGCAACGTCTCATCAGGTTCGTTCTGGTAGAGTTTGCTCCCACTAAGCGTTCCGCTGCATAAGATGCCCTATGCATACTAGAAGGTCGAGGGCTCACCTAATGAGTCGCACTACAATGAAATCGACATTGTCCGTATCTTCATCCATGACCACGCCTCCCCCACGATCAATAGCACTGCGTACATTCGCACATTTCGCCTCCCCAAGTAGACTGAAGCGGTAGCCCGCAAAGAGCGTCGCCATCGCCGAGTCCTCCACCTCAGGTCGGTGGGGTGCTTCGCTCCCCTCTGCATCCTCGGGTCCCAGAGCTGCAATGGTGATTGTCCGCCTGAACGGCTGGCGCGTCATTGGCTCCTGCATGGGCGGCGCAAATGATTTGGCGCGTTTGAATGACGAGATCACGGATTTCCCCCGAGGTTCTTTCTCCTTCTCTTTAGCTTTCGCTCGTACATCAGACATGAGACGTGCTGGTAATCGTGTCGGAGACATCGGCGTGCCTGATACAGACTGGGACTTTGAAGGACTACGCACGAGCTTGTTGCCAACTGAATCGAGCTCGAAGCCCCGTGGACGTAAGAGACTTCCCCAGAGTTGAAGCGTCACTGCGCGAATAGGAGCGCGCGAAAGGGAAGCAGGTTCCTCTTCCTCCAGTAGGTCATGTTCGTGACTGGGCTTTGGTGGTGCGGGCGTCCTGGGTAGATGCCCATCGACAGGAATCGCATTCGAAGGGTGTGTGCCTGGTGCGGAGTCGTGGATTGGTATTGAGGTGGTGAGCTCTATTGTGCATAAATTAATTTTCTAGCTCATAGAGTAGCTGTCTACTTACCTTCATTCGTAGTCTTCCTCTCTGGCCTCGGCCGCGTGACGACATATCGTTTTTCCTCGAAGCGTCCTCCAAATTCCAAGCAGTCCCAGAACCATTCCTCCCAGACGACGTGGATCTTTGCCTCACCACGTTTGTTGAACTTATCAGCGTAGCGCATCTTCTCGGTCTCATTGTCGCCCGCACAGAGTAGATGCGTAACCTTGACAGGGCGTTCAATGGCTTTAACGTATGTCCCGCCATGTCTAGTAAGGGCGCGATTTATGCTTGCGCGTTGCTCGAGGTCGTCAATACCTGATAGTGAGAGTGTGACGCCGGAGAAGATGGGAAGGTGGTGCGCGGAAATAGTCTGCGGATGTTAAGAGTGTGTTTTGTGGGTAATTCTGTTGTGCTCACCTCTGCTAGGTCTACGTCATCTCCACGCAACCAGACTTGATGTGCATCCGTTATCCACTCGGGAAGCATGATAGGTATTTTGCGTTCTAGCGCGCACTGCACATATATGAATAAGATTGGACAAAGACGAGAGGCACCTAAGAGTAGTCTCACCATGTACTTGGCTCCGCCATGGCTGTTGGCTAGTAGGTGGGTCACTCTGTCCGTAAAGTCACTGGTAGATGTTGCCCCCAGTTCAAATGCCTGTTTAAACAAGGTAGGCTTCCCACACACTGTTAACTTCACTGTTATCTGTCACAACCGCAACCAGAACCAGCGCACCTTGTCCATTGTACCCGTCGCGCAGAGCGTAACTCCCCTGAACGGTCTAGGACACAGGTCAACCATACTCGCACTGGGAGGGACAAGTTCAGAGTCTGAGCTGTGGTCATATGGCGCGTCCGTCAGTTGGGCATGGCGGGATCGTGGTTGAGCGGGTCTAAGTTTAACATTTGGAACCTGAATAACCGGTCTGCGTATATGTAGTCAACGAACAGATGGGTGCGCACCTTGTGTGATTTGTTCGACCGACGCATCACTCCGAGCAGTTTCTTCGTAATAATCTGTTCAAAACTTGAATTCAGCGTATAAGGGAGATCACGTGAGCGGTTCAGGGTAGGTCAACTCGCGCCTTGTTACCATTGTCGTGGCTTCCCGACAGCTATATTCGGTCATGATGCATGATCAACCATAATTTGTTCATAAGTGCCTCCAATGTCCATCATGCCATGGACAACAGTTCACTTTAGAACTCCTCTGAGGACGGACCTCGCCGAATCAGCAGGGCGTACGTTGCAGAAGTTAAAGCGTACGTCATGCTCTGACCCACTTACGAATACTTCGTGTTCTTGATCCATCACAAAGTTTAACTTCTCGAAAGCTACAAGCTCATTGTCTCTGATTCGCCGACCTCTTACTTTTGCCCTAGTACCCGCGTGGTAGTGTGATAAATGTCCCACAGTGAGTCCTGTCCATTATCTCCCGAGTCTCGATCGCGTACATTTATCACGTTTTAGCAATGTTATAAGGACCTGACCAAGTCGGCGCAGGAGACGGTCGCTGAAAAATCCGGTCATCGACAATTTACGACGTGAGCCTGTGCAATGCTAAGAACAAGAAGTCGGATTTCCTACATAGTTGTGCAGCCATACAGGCCCATCGGAGTCGCTTTTTCAACCATGTGCCCTCTCATTTCTGCCTTTAGCTAGGAACAGCGTCATATTCGAGTTCCTCAGACGAGTCACGAATTCTCAGCCAACTGGCTGTGCAAATCGATGCACCGCCGATGCATTAACTTTATGGTGGATTTAATGCACAGTGCGTTGTAGCATCGCTTTCGCATCAGAGTCGCACAACCCTTATCATATTCTTGCCTTGTGATACCATCTAGTTATAGCCGATGGCTGAATTTGATGCCCGTGGCAAAAAAAAAATCTGAAAATTGGACACAATTCACCCACATCACGTTTCACAAACCACTTTTAACCTTTGTCGGTGTGTAATGATTTCTTGCAAGTAATACTGCTTTGGCACATCCACAACCAGAATCTACTTTAATTCGGTACTACGATCTTACTAAGAATCTTCCTTCAATCAATCAAGGGCTTTGAGGCAGGAACGCACATTCATCTCCATCATGCCGCGATTTTCGCGATACAAGCGCTGGGTGGTAGTATATCTAGCACGAAAGCCATCGTTATGTCCCCGCTCACTCACTAGTACATCCATCCCTCGAAAATGACGCTAGTCTCAAACGATCCCAGTTGGTGGCCGATAATCAATTCGTTTCGTTTATCCGGCTACTTTACATGTTCGTGGAGAGCCAGACATGTTGACGATGTCTCATTCTAACCTTGACCGCTGTTTCGCAGTTGTCTCGTCTACCGCACTGATCTATGATTGGGGTAAGTGAAATATTATTACAGAACCATTCATTGATATCCTTATGATATTTCCAGTACTGACATTTGGACAAGAGGTGGGTTGATACCATTATTGCGGAAGCAGCCATCTCGCTAAGAACGCTTTGATAGGTCGACCTGGTCTGGGTGAGTAACCACCCGTATCGGAAGACAACATGGTAATACAATTATGTCGGCACAGACGCAACGCTGGTCTATGATGACCATTCTATATATCAGCGTAAGTGGTGCGCAGTTGGCAAATTGTGCTGACTCCGATTTGCTCTAGGTACGCTACGTTGGAATACCATATTACATGTATGTTTGCAGAGTTAACATGATGGCGCTGTGCTAATCAGCCATCTTTCACAACTAGCATCAATATTATGATGGGTAAGTTTCCTTTTACACTGTATTCGTGTCTTCTGATCGGTGGCACACAGCATCCTCGCTGACAGATGCAGTGAGTATTCTGCCCTGGTGCTTGTCATTCATGTCCTATTAACTGTACTCCTGTGTAGGAGTGAGTGATGCTCGACTAATTTCTTGGTTCAATACGATGATCACAGTAGGTGTGAGTTTCATTGGAATCTTTGATCCTTCGAGGATGATTATTAATTAGGTGTTTCAGGCGCTACTTTGTATTCCACACTAAATTGGATCAACGTAGTTGTAGCTGCAATGCTGGGCGGTGAGCGACTCTGCTGGATTACCTCAGTGGCATTGACTGAAACATCTTACAAGTCATCATGCTCACTCGGTTATATGCCATGTATCAGAGATCCAGAAAGATGCTTATCTTTCTCACTATAATCTTCCTGGTTGTCAACATTGCCTGCGGAGTGATTGTCGCAATAGTACTCAGGTATATGTCAGGGGGTAAGCTTTAGTTATATATCAAAGAATCAAGCTCGTTTGACGAATATCAGAGCAACTCATCCTCTCCGGCACATATGCATGCGCTTATGTTTATAAGGCAGATGATCTACTCCTGATCTCCATAACTTGGATACTCACCGCTGTATGGGAGGTCCTCGCACTGTGTCTTTCAGTCTGGATTGCTATAAAACACTTACGTGAATTGCGAAAACAAACGACGGGGGGAATTATCAGGGACTGTTTCGCGGTGTTAATGAAATCTCACGTGATTTACTTTGCAAGGTAAGCTCGTAATTTGAATGCGGTTATCTTTTTTGCTGAAGTTCCGCACATGCTAGCTTTGCTGCTGTTTGTTGCTCTGCCCTCAGTACTCAGCTCTCTCCAAAGGTCTCGGTCAGCCGATCTGTTACCAAAATCTATATGTGACCGCTGTTTATCATTTCTATAGGACTTAGACTCTGCAGGAGTTCAGATTTCTACTGCTATTTTTGAAATTTTCTCGTACGTGCAGATGTTTGTGCTGGGACCACGCCTCATCCTTAGCGTTCGAATATATCACGCTAAGCTCGTGGTCGACTCCGACGCAGCAACCGGCATGCCTTCAATTGCTTTTCAGGAGCGTGTACATATGTCAACTGGCAGTGGGGTGTAGCACGGGATATGCTTGTCAGGTAACCTGCAGGTAGCAGGAGAAAAATTGTTCGAGGTTTTATCGTGGTACTTCAAATTGTTTTTTCTGTGCTCCAAAGTAGCTTTGAAGGGGGAATTGCTCTGGACAAACCAACTTCTTCTTTTTGTACCACTACCTAAGTAGCAGCCTACCCACGTTTGCACCGTGACCACTAGGCTGCTCATTGTTGGTAACTACTTAAATTCAAGTTCAAGTTTTTGATTAGAGTACAATTATCGCATTCCTTTTTTGGCAGGTCCTCAAGTTCGTTGTTCGAGTCGTTGAGCTCCGGTCGTGCAGAGATAATCATCCATTCAATTTCGTTTCAGCCCCTTGCCAACTTGCAGCACATCTTTGGCTGCGATGTGGGCAGTGTGAGAAATGGTATTGTTCAACTGAGGCGGGCGCTGGCAAATAAATTATGTGCTGTGGGCGAGCTGTGGGCACTCTGTTAACTCAACCGGCCTGCCATCGGAACAATGGGTAACAACCCCATGAAGAACCGGCCACAGGCAATTGCGTTATTGTTCTATGGGCTGCAAACTGATTCTTATTCTTGAATATGCCTCGCTAATGTACACATCTTCTGCTCTTGAATGTCAGACATCCATTATTGGCAGGGACCCGCAGGAGAGAATTTAAAGTCCAGCTAATACATCGACAAAGCTCATCGAACATTGAACGAATTCCTCAAATTTTCTCACCCCTCCAGCGTTGGTCCTTGTCAAGTCTTCTCTTCTACCACAACACCTACCTGTGCTCCCTCCATCGACATGCGTAACTTGATCGCCGCCTGGTACAAGAGTACTGAGGACCTCCTCAACTACTGCGAACCTCTGCTTGTCTATGGGAAATGCAAAAGACAGCGCACAGCTAGCATGTATGTTCTCTCCCGTTCCACTCCATATTATATGCAACGACTAATTCGAATCCGTTTAGTCTCAGAGGCATGAACAATGCAGTCCATTTTCTCGAAGGACGTGTTTGTTCACAGACGACCAGAAACAGCGTAGCCTTAAGCAGAAGAAATGCAATCATCAAGTAGAAAAGTTGCACTACACATTATTGGACGTGAGTCGACCGAATTTGTGGAGCGGTAAGGTGATAGCGTTACTGTATTGCTATAGAAAGAACAAGACAGCCAAAGGTTGCATGACCAAAGCTGGAGAAAAAGACTAGCGGTCATGGAATGTAAGGAGTATTTCTGAGGTGATTACGAGCTTGCAACTGATACTCCCGTTCCCCAGTCCAAGAGCAAAAGAAACTGAAGAATAGCTTGAAGGATGACGCCATGGGACCGGAAACCGAGAAGGTCATATATCAAGAAGGCATTGGTTTCAACCTTGATTGCATTAGCACCCGTCTACTTCACCTTGCTCAAGCAAGTCCCCCAGAACTGTGCCACTGAAACAGCCTACAGCTGAAACGCAATATAATGACTGGGACTATCTGTACTGTACATATAGACGTACTTGTGATTATATTTACATTTATATAGTTTGTGGATAATGCAGAGTTTGATTGCCAGAATATGATTTGAAATGGGAGTACCCAACTCGCCGAGATTGAAACTTGAATATTGAGCTGCAGCTTTCAGCGCAATTTTCACGATGTTATATTCCTTTCAGCCCAAGTGAGTCGAGTTCATGCCGAATGGCAAGCATACACTCAAAACGTACTTAGGGGAGCTCGTAGTCAATCGGTGGCCACGAACTCACGAACACAGTCCGACAGTCGTCGTTCCTTCGTTACTCCACATTTCAATATAGAATCACCTACATGAGTGTGTACAAAAGACACGTGCATGAGGTTCACATACATCGATCATCAGCGCGGTGTCTTACTCGTTTTGATAGACATGCAAGGCCTCGCATAGGGAGGCATCGGCAAGACTGCCAGAGCAAAAGGTCACGAAGAGACCTTCTATGGCTGAAATTCTGAGCACTGAGGTCAGACATACAGCATACGAGATTACTCAAAGTACGCACAAAAATGGTAAATTTGAAGGTAGGTAGCAATATTAATTCAGCTCACCGTCACGCGGCGGGCAGTCGCCTGGCCAAGGGCACACCTGATAGGACCACGGGGCGGCATTCACATTAATGGGATGCATTGTTCTTTCACATTACTGGCCAATTGCAATGCTAGCCACTGAAATACGTGAAGTCCAATCACATTCAGGGGAATAGCCTGGTAGGCTAGATCCAGTGGCCCTAGTGGCGGATCTGCGCAGCTTCTGGGAGTCATGTGATGTTTAGGGCTGGTCCTTTGGCGTCGAGGCCGGCCTACCCGGGCCCATCTTCACTACGTATGGTCTAGGGAAGACTAAGACCAAGGACCAGCCTGGCTCACAGCCTTATACTACCACCGTTTGGATGTCGGGAATAGTCGTGATGTCAAAACCCTTCTCTCTACAGGACCATCTACTCCGTTAGCTAGATGTGGCGGACAATGTGCGTATGCGTCACTCAGAACCGAGAGGTGCACTGTCTTGTGGCGCCCTACCATAGGATCCATATGTATGCTGCAGCCCAGCCCCTTCCTCGCATGCGGGAAAACTGCCACATCTTCTGTCCCAGTAAGAGACTCGAACATCAATGGCTTTTTTAGAGTACACGTGTACTACTGGCTCAAATCATCTGCCGATCTGATGGTGACTGGTACGCATACATGGCACCGATAGCAACATGGTAGCTGGGTCCCATACTTCCTTCAATCGCCATGATGACCGGTGATCCTCTGTATATCCTCACATCGACGTCTGCCTTTTCCCTGAATAAGTGACTTGCGGCAGCAAGTGCCATGAAGCAAGTATCAATTACATATTTGGATGTATATTTCGTTTGCAGTGGTCGGGATTCTGGTTGGTTGACTCAGGTTGACTCGAACTAGGCACAGGCTGAGTTCTCCGGTGAATGGTATTCAGGTCTTGTGCCACACAGCCGTTGGCCACATCCGTATACGTACATCCTGTGGTTATAATATATAAAGTGCGTCCCGCCTTTCAGCCTCTCATCGTATCCCTCAGGTTAATTCACAACACCAGCTGGAAACTATGTCTCTCTCCTGGAACGGCACTAAACATCCCAAACGCGACGAAATTACCAAGTGGCACGATAGCACCAACGTCATTCTCGACTATTGTCAGGCCTATCTGGAGTATGGCAGTGCTACTGATCATGTTCAATGTTCTTCGTAAGCTGCATTCAGTCGATAACTAATGGTCTCCTTCACTATCCCGCCGTTTAGTCTCAGAGATATGAACGACGCACTTTTGGTCAACGCTCACTTTACCTATGACGAGCGACTGGCCGAGATACAGACATGCAACTATCAAGCTCAGTACCTGAGCACAAAATTACAATAGTATGTCGTAGCTATGCCTAGTGGTCGGTGTGGCTTATTTACCTTTGGGGGTATTATAGCTATTTAATCGAGAGAACGGCTCTGATTATAAAGCGTGGGCTCGAAGATATGCTGTCTTGCATGGTATGGACGATCATCTCGTAGAATTCTAGGAGACTAATCACACTTCTCCTGCCTAGAGAAGGGGTATGGAGCGAGAACAGATGCAGCTAATGAAGCGGCTTCAACCGATCCCTATCTTGTCACGATCGACCCTCGGACCTTTGTAGTCTCCCGGACGCCGTCCTCTTTTCGGTGACAAGACGCTGCACTCCCCTTGGATCCTTGGCTGCTTTGGCAACAAATATTCCGGTGTCTCGTTACTCCAGCGCTCTGTATCGGCGGATGTGTCGAAAAATACATTATTTGTTAGCATATACTAAGTCTATGAAGAACACTACCAAGTCTCATTCGTATACGTAAGCTGTCAGTGCATCCATTTAGCGCTTAGAAGCATTGGAGAGCCGACCCCAACCCGAATTCGTTTTTGTCTTCGACGCCACTTCATTCATACATCGTAACACGTTTCACAACGACGAAACAACAAGGCCCCGACGTGGTTATAGGATCCCGCCTATTCACGCGCTGCCATAGAAACACCACATACATAATTTATTTGAACAGAACAAGGACAACAGTGCGGCGCAAACGGTAGACACTTCGACCGTCTAGGCATGCATGCATCTATACGGTGCCTAGCTAGAAGGACGGTCCGTACAAGAGTTACCAAACCCACTTTTGTGGGAATGATTACCTGTGCGCTGCCTGATTGTTTCGCTTCTGGAACCACTTATGCTGAGAAAGATATAAGGTGCGCGCTCAACCGGTCAATCTCCAGCCAACTCGACAACCCCTTCTACCCCCAAGCTCATTACCTGTCATGTCTATCACGATTATTCAGAAGTTTGTGTATCATGGATCTTCCGTGGAGTATGCCTCCGATTGCCCAATGGGCACCCGGGAAATGGTCCAGACCTGGTATCACCAGACCAGTGAGGTACTACGACAATGTACCGCGCTGATGCGTTACGGGAATGAGAGCGATATAGCACAACTTAGCCGGTACGAGTTGTAAGATCTTCTCTAATGCACAGCTATCTCACTCACGTGCCCACAGCATACAAGCAATGAGGACCGTAATGTATCAACTTCTTGATAAGAGAACAAGAGAAAGTCTTTCAAGGGCTGTGTCTCTGGGCGACATCTGCCTTAACCTGTCGTTCGACCTGTACAATCAGTTGCAGGAGGTGAGTCCAGTGTTTTGCTATTGGACTGCTATTCTCATCTTTACTCATTTTTACTGTCTAGAGAGAGTCGTGTGGTCACACTGGAAGACCTAGACGGAGTTCAACTTACACCCTTATAAACGCACACATATAACCAGAGGCGCATAGCCTTGCGAGGTGCTTGTCCGCTTGTCCTAGGTAAGGAGCTACTATGATGGTCTCAGATACCCCGCTGAGCTATATCATTGCAG
The DNA here is from genome assembly GCA_016628065.1 of Suillus lakei. Taxonomy (NCBI): domain Eukaryota; kingdom Fungi; phylum Basidiomycota; class Agaricomycetes; order Boletales; family Suillaceae; genus Suillus; species Suillus lakei. The sequence continues at coordinate 27,423 of JABBWA010000396.1, forward strand.
CACGTTTAGGGCTCAACAGCTACATTCTAGTAGCAGCGAGCTGCACCAGCCATGCCTTGAGAGAGGGTGGCCAGACCCGATATCACTGCAGTATGCGCTACAGTTTTCCTTGTAAACTGTTCGAACGGTACATGAGTTTTTGCCAATTTCTGGCTTCTGTTCATACATAGCGTATTGTGTAGTGTAGTAGAAGTGCCTAGAAGTAGATCAGAGCGTCTCCCCTCTTATCTACACAATGCCGGGGTCCGCGGACGCCAGCTGGCCTGTGATAGACATCAAACAGACCACTGTATTGCATCACACATGGCAACTCAAATATCTTATCACGGCTGGAACTATGATTTACTTGGAGAGATGATTGTTGTAAAAGGCAGCAGACCGTATGAACCTAATGGTCAATTATGATAGTACCAGTTCGAATCTGGGTATAAGCTGGGATAACGAAACACTGGAAGGTAACTTACATAAATCATGGCCATCTGTAAAGTAGTCAGCTGCCGCGCCTCATAACCATTACACCAAAAGGTAGAATACTGAAGACTTAGTCTTCAGTACCAGCGACAGTATATGTATTGATTATAGGAACTCAAGTAAGCCGGCGTGCTTACACCATCCACATTATTGCATACTTTCGTCTCGTTGTATAGGTTGACATGAATAATGCGAAATTCGCGATGATAACTTAACGGAAAACCACCATGTTGAATGTTTCCCACCTTGAGGCTGCTCGAGCTGCTGGCACAAATCAAGAAGATCTGCGCCTATGATTAATGGGTCCATTGGATTTGTGTCACTATCGGAACCGGAAACGATAACTTCTGGATGACCCGTTGGTAAACTTCATCGATTCGGTCCGTAATGGTCTACAATGTCACTATCATTGAATGCTAAAAATTCGCCTATCTCTCTCCTTGGCGACAATGGCGAGCTTACGCTTAGTCTCGTCAACGGTTCTCATCATACGATTTCATACTTTGAGATCATCCATGGCCACTGATCGTAGAAACTTGTCGGAAGAGGAAAGTTGGTACTAAAGTTCATGCCATATAAGCCACATCGGTTTCACCTGACTTCGCAAGTTCGCTGGAGTTCGGATATGGTGCGATTCATTGCAACTAATGGAGCAAGCGATTGTTGAACTTTCAGGCAGAGATAAGATTATTGGAATTCGCAGGTGGCGAGGATTCTGGTTCCAGCGTTCCAGCGTCCGATGGGAGCACTCTGGGACCGGCACGTGAAAATTCGAATTGCGACACAGGAGCCCTCCAGAGGGCACAAGGCAGGGACAGGCCTAGAATCTGAATGTTCCCAAGCCGAGTCCCCGGTTGTGGGAGAGAGCCGTAAAGGGGAGACCAGAGCGGAACATAATTAATTATGGGATGGGGTGCGGAATCCACCTGTTAGCTGGAGCTGGAACGAAGCAAGCTTGTGAACACTGAACCGCAGGAATAGTCACCCGCCTTGGAAATGTAGTACATGGAGGGCACCTGAATGCTGACTGAGGCCTTAGTTCATGTTGTGATACTAGTCCAGACCAGTGGGTCAGATATACTTAATTTGTCTGTCTGTGCCGAATCTCCAGGGAGACCAATTCTCATATTTGGGCAACATTAATAGGGGTCCCTGCGCGGCAGTTATAATGTACCTGATGCCCTTCCTTGGCAGGGTGACTTTCAATCACATCGTCTTACGTAGATCGTAAAATGTTTGAACAGCTTTCAGACAACACTATGACAGACTGACATATCAAATTTGTATCAAGTGCGGAGGTGGGGCTATGTGTTCTATATAAACTCCGCTCATCAGTACTCGAGCTTTGTCTCAGACACCACCTAAGCACTTAGCGCCCATATCAATCCCATGCCTGACTTTTCAAACGCAGTGTCTGGCCTCTGGAAGAGGGCAGTTACAGGCCAGGTGAGCGTTTTTTTTAGAATACACCTATGCACAACTGAAGGACGCTGTAGGGCGGCTTATTGTCAGGACTAAATCCCTCAGCGTTCGTTACCACAGATCCACTGAGGCTAACGATAATACAAATGGGTGAGCATATTCTGTTCCAAGTCTACGACACCATTTTAAGCCAGTCACAGGTATAATTATTATGATGGCCCAGCTGCTGTCACTTGGTTTGGGCAGGATCAAACAGCCGAAAGTTATTGCTGAAGTCCTGGGTGGAATCCTCCTCGGTCAGGTCATTTCTCACATCGTAATAACAGCTGCTCATTCAACCTCAGGTCCCACTGCCATGGGGCGAATCCCTGGTTTCACCCAGCACATTTTCCCCCCTTCGTCCCTCCCATATCTCTCGCTAGTTGCCAACATTGGCCTCTGCCTCTTTCTCTTCATAGTCGGTCTTGAAATCGACGCAAGCATCATTAAGCGTAATGTTCGCTCATCTTTGTTCATTGCACTCTCCGCCATGGCCTTGTCCTTTGCTCTCGGTGCTGCCATTTCTGTGCCACTCTATCACACCTTCATTGGTCCCTCCGTCAAGTTTACATACTTCATGGTTTTCACTGGCGTGTCATTCTCTATCACCGCTTTCCCCGTTCTTTGTCGCATCCTCACCGCACTGAAGCTCCTAGACACGACAGTCGGCGTCGTTGTCTTGTCAGCTGGCGTGTGCAACGACGTCGTCGGTTGGAGTCTGCTGGCACTGGCAGTGGCCCTCGTCAATGCGACCTCCGGGCTTACTGCTCTATGGATCCTGCTGACATGCGTGGCATTCACGGCATTTCTCATGTGGCCGGTTAGAATCGCACTGCTGTGGTTCGCCAGGTTCACAGGAAGTACGGAAAATGGACCCACTATGTTCTTCATGACAGTTACTATCTTGGTGTTCTGGGCATGTTCGTTCTTCACGGACATTGTGGGCGTCAATGCTATCTTTGGTGAGTTATTTTATGTCATTCCGACGTTCAATCCTTATCTAGGATGTAGGGGCGTTCCTGGCAGGACTCATTGTTCCCCGCGAAGGCGGTCTTGCCATCGCGCTAACGGAGAAGCTTGAAGATATGGTGGCGATCATATTTTTACCTCTGGTATGAGTGTTGAATTTGTCGCGTTCGATGAGACTCATTGGTTCGCAGTACTTCACAATCTCTGGCTTAAATACTAACCTCGGCTTGCTTAACAATGGTCTGTTTTGCTAACCATGACTCATATCGATCATTTATGAACCCTTGTGGCAGGCATCACCTGGGGATTCACTATCGCAATTATATGTCTGGACTTTGCTGGTAAATTCACAGCATGTACAATCACTGCACGGATTACCGGAATGAGTTGGCGGGAGTCAAGCACCGTCGGATCATTGATGAGTTGCAAAGGGTTAGCTATCTAATTTCCTCTATCTTATCTAGTCACTGACATTTTTTTAGTCTCGTTGAATTGATCGTGCTTAACATTGGGTACACTGCCGGCATTCTCACTCAACAGGTCTTCTCGATGTTTGTCTTCGAAGCGTTGATCCTTACTTTTATGACTACACCCCTCGTCTCTATGTTTTACCCTCCCGAACGCCGGGTTCGTGCCCCAGTTGGAGGTATTTCACGGGCGTCAACTGGAGATGAAGACGAAGACAAGAGCGATCGTAAGTCTCCCATCACCGAAGATCGACCATGGCGTTCCCGCTTCACTGTTGTCCTCGACAAATTCGATCACATGTCCGGAATGTTGGTGGCCACTCAACTGGTGTGCCCGGCGCCCTCTCTTGAATCACCTTCAGCCACCGCTTTCCCATCAACTGCGTCAACGAGGGCATCTGACAAGATGAAAATGCCTGAGGTCAGCGTGGACGCTCTTCGTTTAATTGAGCTATCGGACCGTACGTCGGATGTCATGAAGTCCTCAGCAGTTGACACCCTCATCCACACTGATCCGCTCCTGAGTGTGTTCCGCACCTTCGGGGAACTCAACGATATACCGGTTTCACTCTCGCTTTCAATTGTCCCTTATGACGACATGCCGGGTACTGTCGCTGATCATGCCCAACGATTTGGATCTCAGCTCCTTCTGTTGCCGTGGCTATCGCCATCGTCCAACTTGGGCAATACAAGTGAAGACCTGTCTAACCCACATAGCTCGAGAACCGAACCGAATCCATTCGAAGCGTTTTTTGGCGGGTCAAAGCACAGCGGCAAGTCCACAGCCGTGATCCATTCGCAGTTCGTGCGCAGAGTATTCGCAGAGAGCAAGACGGATGTTGCACTGTTCATTGATCCGGTCGGTACCGGTACTGGGAGTGCGCGGCACATATTTTGCCCATTTTTCGGCGGTCCAGACGATCGGCTTGCACTCGAGTTTGTGGTGCAGCTTTGTGTTAATCCCAGAATTAGTGCGACAGTTGTGAGGATGTCAAAAAGTAGCGCTGAGAGCGCTGTAGTTGAAAGGCCGTCGCTCGCGCATCTAGAAGAGAAAGCGAGTCTAGATATGCCGACTGTAGAATACCAAATGCCTGTCCCTTCAGTACGTTACTTTGTATCTCTTTCTCGCCTGTCTTCTGACGCATATTATGTAGAATGTTGTTTTTCCAGACACATTTTACGGCCAGGCCAATACCGAAATGCGTTTCCAATCCGAGACAGCCAACAACTTCCTGTGGGCGCGATACGCCAACTCTCGTCTCTCGGATGATGCACCCTCCTCACTGAGCACCGCCCTCTCCCGAATCACATTCTCCGAACATTCGTCGCCGTTACCGCTGCATTCTGCCATCCAGCTGGCGTCTGCGCACAAGCCTGTTTTGGTGGTTGTGGGGCGCTCACGACGCCTTGCGGGGGAGGATCACACATTGGAGCTGCAGAAAATTTTCGAGGAGCGGGGTAGCGTAGGGCAAGATGTTGTTAGGAAGACCATTGGCGATCCTGCAACTGCGTTTGTTGCCTCGGGGTGTGCGACTGCTGTCGTTGTGCTTCAGGCCTCGAATGTTGATACTGACTGAAGTGACTCGCTGAGGGGATATCTAACTTGTATCTGATTACTATTGTGTATATATAAATGTACTGTATATATAGTATTAGAGCTACTATCTACTGTCTTTGATTACGATTTCGGTATGTAGTAGCAGCTACCACCTGAATAGTTACTGAATTCGGGACCCGGCCCTTCCGCCGAGAGAAAAAATTTGTAAGTCAGAACTTGGTCGAGCTTTTGAAGTTGACGTTGACGACCTATCACACTCTTCAGCGTCTTCCTCAGGAATTATACCCTACACAGCTACATTTCTCTGATTTCAGCGTCGGAACGGTCCTCTCATTATTATCATGTCAATGTGCGGAGCAACGAATTTTGGAGGCCTCAACATTCAGTCGTCCGCACACTGCCCACTCGCCATCTGACTCCACACGCGACTGAATCCACGCGTGCATTGGGCCAGTTGGTTAATTAAATTCTGCTCAGTCACCGGAAGATGACACAATGTCTATGACATATGTCATCCCTGTGGAGTCGGTCTAACCTATGGCCCGTTATCAGTTCCAAGCCAGTGGTATGGTCCTTGATTCCTTAACATGTATATAATTTTAGCGCCCTAGTCCCAATTCTTGTTAGGATGCTGCGGCTGCGTTTATTGCCTCGGGGTGTGCAACCATTCGTTATACTCCGAGCTGCAGATGTTAGCGCTGACTGAAGATGGTACATTCCTTACTAGCAACAGTTGCACAAACGAGCGATACCTTCGGAGCTCCGGGGATGGATAAGTGTCATTATCTTATGTGATGTTGATGAATCGTCTCAACTCTCAACCCCCCACGATTTTGATTGAGCTTTTTGCTCCCGGAGTCCTGCCGTATGAGGGTACTTCTGGACACTCGACTGTTGGGCGTAAACTGTCAAAACATTCGAGACTTGTGATCAGTGCTCACTACTCAAGTTTCAGTAGAGCTCAGTGCTACCGACAGATGCCAAGGCTCCAATCGCTTGCACTGAATTCTTCACGATGTGCAGGGTACAGACTGCGAGGGAGACCCAACGCTGGACCTCTATAGCGGAAGGCGGCGTATCTATCTATAGCTATCTGTCGAGGACAAATGACACACAGGCGACTACGAGCCAGAACTCCAGCCACTACGCTAGGACCCCTGTCACTCCTTGTGATCTGCGCCAGATCACCCTGGTACAACGATTAAGGTGAGTTGTAACTGTCATGATCGTATGCAAACCCGATGGGAAAATGGGAGGGGCTGATCTAGGTTTCAGTGCTTGCAAGTGTGGTATGCCTTCAAGTTCGTTGCTCGGCCTGAAATAGATCTCTTAAGTTCAATCCAAGTGACACTCCACTCTTTATCAACAATTCCAACCCCAACTTACGACCCAAAAGTCAACATCTGGAACGAATTCGACTAGCACTGACTGGCGGTACTCGAGCGACGAGCGAGGTGCAAGCGCTCATGCAAAAACCCCAACATGATGAACTGCACCGCAGTCCGCGGCATCGAAGTCAATATGTAGTGATGGGTGACCTTCCAGATGACACTAGCCTACTAGGTTATGAGACGCAAACATTCTCCCCATCTCACGAACCCACCCGCCGTAGTCATGGTGGTTGTCATTATGAAGCTGGATAGCCGAGATTTGTGCGAGGACCCCGGGCTTTGCCATACACGCACGGTCGTATCAATTATAAGCGAATCGTTTCCTATCGAATGTAACTGCACTATGTATCATTTTGCTAACTAACCGTAAATATGCCCCTGAAACAAATTCTACCGCGAACGCCCTCGAACACCGCGTATGAAAATAGCCACGCAGCAGGCCTCTGGGTTCTGCTGGCTAAAGAAGGCGGTGGGCGGTGATCCTAAATGATTGCATATTGTCAGTTCCCCTTTAGCACTACCTTCACAGGAGATTAGAGGGAAGTTTGCCACAAGTCTGCCATAGGGATACGGAACTCCGTTCTCACAGTCTGTACTACAAGTGCAGACTACTCGAGGTGAGGCACCCTCGCATCCTGATTTTTCTCCTATGCCTAAGTTCTCGGATGTTGTTGTCTTTCGAATCTGGAAGAGGGAAGCCACGGGCCAGGTGAGCATTTCTTCTGCGACGCCTCGTCTGTGCGCAATTAAAGAACGCTGCAGGGTGGCTTATTATCAGGAGTAGATCCCACAGCGTTTACCACCTCCGATCTCCTGAGGCTATGGATAATTCAATTGGGTAAGCATCTTCTGTTCCAAGTGCGTCGGCAGCATCATTTTAAGTCGACTGCAGGTATAATTGTTATGATGGCGCGACTGCTGTTATGATGGCGCGACTGCTGTCACTTGGTTTGGGCAAGGTCAGACAGCCAAAGGTCGTTGCTGAAGTACTTGGTGGAATTCTCCTCGGTCAGATCATTTCTCATATCGAACCGACAGCTGCTCATTCAACCGCAGGTCCTACTGTCATGGGGCGAATTCCCGGTTTCACCCAGCACATTTTCCCCGCTTGGTCTCTCCCATCTCTCTCGCTAGTTGCCAACATTGGTCTCTGCCTCTTTCTCTTCACAGTCGGTCTTGAAATCGACGCAAGCATCATTAAGCGTAATGTTCGTTCATCTTTGTTCATTGCGCTCTCCGCCATGACCTTGTCCTTTGGTCTCGGTGCTGCCATATCTGTGCCACTCTACCACAACTTCATTGGTTCCTCCGTCAACTATACATACTTTATGATTTTCACCGGCGTCTCGTTCTCTATCACATCTTTTCCCGTTCTTTGTCGCATCCTCACCGCACTGAAGCTCTTAGACACGGCAGTTGGCGTCGTTGTCTTGTCAGCTGGCATGTGCAACGACATAGTCTGTTGGAGTCTGTTGGCACTGGCCGTGGCCCTCGTCAATGCGACCTCCGGGCTTACTGCTCTATGGATCCTGCTGACATGCGCGGCGTTCATAGTATTTCTCATGTGGCCAGTCAGAATCGCACTGCTGCAGCTCGCTAGGTTCACAGGAAGTACGGAGAATGGACCCACGGTATTCTTCATGATTGTCACCGTGATGATTATTTGGGCATGTGCCTTCTTCACGAATGTTGTAGGGGTTGGTGCTATTTTTGGTGAGTTATTTGTGTTGGTGTTACGAGGCTGTTCTTATTTTATGTCTAGGCGCGTTCCTGGCGGGTGTCATTGTTCCCCGCGAAGGAGCTCTTGCCATCTCGCTGACGGAGAAGCTTGAAGATACGGTGACAATCGTGTTTTTGCCTCTGGTGTGGGCGCCGAATTTGCTGCGTTGAATACGACTCACTATCTAACAGTACTTCACGCTCTCCGGGTTGAATACCGATTTTGGATTGCTTAACAATGGTCTGTCCTACCGATAGTGACCTGCATTGATCATCTACCCACGCTTGCGGCAGGCATCACTTGGGGATTCACCGTCGCAATTATATGTCTGGACTTTGCTGGAAAATTCAGTGCTTGTACGATCACCGCTCGGATTTCCGGAATGAGTTGGCGAGAGTCAAGCACTGTTGGGTCGTTGATGAGTTGCAAAGGGTTAGTTATCTGATTTCATCTAGAATATTTGGTCCTGACATTCTTTGTTAGTCCTGTAGAATTAATCATTCTCAACATCGGGTTTTCTGCTGGCATTGTTACCCAAAGGGTGTTCTCAATGTTTGTCCTCGAAGCTCTTCTCCTGACTGTCATGATCACACCGCTGGTCTCCACCATTTATCCTCCTGAACGCCGGGTTCGTGCGCTCGCTGGAGCTATTTCACGGTGGTCAACTGGAGACAGGAACGAAGATATAGGCGATCGCCAGTCTCCAATAACTGAGGATACACCATGGCGCTCACGCTTCACTGTTATCCTCGACAAATTCGACCACATGTCGGGAATGCTGGTGGCCACTCAACTGGTATTGCCGTCATCACCAAGTTCTCAACAAACTGAGTTAAGTGTGGACGCTCTCCGTTTAATTGAGATGTCGGACCGTACTTCGGTCATCGTCAAGTCTTCAGCGGTGGACACCCTCATTCACACTGACCCGGTTCTGGGCGACTTCCGCACCTTTGGAGAGCTCAATGATATACGCGTTTCACTTTCGCTTTCTATTGTCCCGTATGAGGACATGTCAAATACTGTCTCCGATCATGCGACACGACATGGATCTGAGCTTATCCTCTTACAATGGCTCCCGCCGTCGTCCATTTTCGGAGAAGGCCCGTGTAGCCCACACACGAGGGTCGAACCAAACTCATTCGAAGCGTCCTCCGGCGGCTCAACAGGCACAAGCAATCTCGCAACCACGACCCACTCGCAGTTTGTGCGCAGAACATTAGCAGAGAGCAAGACGGATGTTGCTTTGTTCATCGATCCAGGCGCTTCGCTCTCTGGTACCGGTCCTGGGAGTGCACGCCACATATTTTTCCCTTTTTTCGGCGGTCCGGATGATCGACTTGCACTTGAGTTTGTGATGCAGCTCTGTGCCAATCCAAGAATTAGTGCGACGGTAGTGCGGATGTCGAGAAGCGGCGTTGAGCGAGCTGCAGTTCAATGGCCGTCGATCGTACGTACAAAGGAAGAAGGTAGTTATGCCACGCAGAATACAAGGCACTACCACGGAATGCCTATTCAATCAGTGCGTTGACTACATGCGCTTCTCGCCTTTTTTCTGATGCAACTCTTGTAGACTGTCGTTATGCCAAACATATCTTACGGCCAAACACGCTTCGAATCTGAGACAGCCGATAGCATCCTCTGGGGGCAATACGTCGGCTCGCATTCATCGTCTGACATACACCCCTCAATCCGCGCTGCCCTGTCCCGTATCACGTTCTCCGAGCATTCGTCGTCGACGCCGCTACATTCCGCCATCCAGCAGGCATCTACGCGCAAACCTCTTTTGGTTGTTGTTGGGCGCTCACACCGCCTTGGATCGGACGATCAAACGTCAGAGCTGGAAAACATCCTGAAGGAGTGGGGTAGTGTGGGGCAGGATGATATTAGGAAGACTGTCGGGGATGCTGCGACTGCGTTTGTTGCCTCTGGCTGTGCGGCTGCGGTGGTTGTGCTCCAGGCTGCCAATGTTAGCGCTCACTGAAATGGCGGGGGCGTCTAACTGGTAGATACATAGGGTACCACGCAGGCGTGGTGACCTCGCTGGTGACCCCCCGCCGAAGTTAAGCTTAATACTTTAATACCAATACCTATCACAGTAACGACCCTACCTAGATGCGTGTAATGTTGACGAAGGGGCTCTTGACATTTTTCATCAGTGTTTGCTTGTCAATCAGTCCAGTTCCCACTTGCTCAAGCGACACCCGTATCAGCTCTAAGGCTGTACGGTCCTTCTACTCCATCTGTACACAAAGTTATTACACAAAGATATTCCCTAGTGGGCGTTTTACCACTTCAAGGGCCCGTCCTTGTTTCATCTCTACAGCTCGTGAAAGGTTGTTGGAGCCGATGTACTGTGCTGCGTCAGGACATGGTGTCGCGCACGTACTTTTGTTTGCATTGAGGGACCGTCAACTTTTAGCATTCGACAGGCACGGAACTATCCAGCCTGCCTTCATTGAAGAGCAAATATTCAAGCATACAAATCTTGGCTCTCGAGTACTTTGGATCCGCGTACGATATGCTCTGCTAACAATGACCATTCTGGTAGAGGTTCGTCAATCTATCATCCCTGATGTATACTGGGAAGTAGTGAACCAATGCCAGCTGGTTGCTACCTGATGATGAGATGTCGACCAGATCCTACTGAGAATGACTGAGGCGGAAAAGCGTCTAGCTGAATAAACAAACATTGGCTCAAACATCTTCACCAGAAGAATATAGCGTTTGGCACTCTGTTCCTCTTGAAAGAAATACGAAGATCAGGATGGTTCCTCAAGCAAGTAAGGGTGAAGTTACAGTGGTTGAAACATCGTTTGGGCTAAGGTTCGAGAACAATGCAAACGGACGACAAACGTCACATTTGTCCGATGGGATAGTCTATTAAGGAGATGAGCCGATCTTTAATATCGTAAATGAGGGCCGCTTTGTGGATATGTTTGTGGGTTGAGGACACTGAGGCGCAATCAGATTTGATACAAATGGTTGGGCCGCTGGGGGCGCGGGTTGGATCATCGTCCAGGCGAGCTTCGTGCTAGTTGTGGCTTCTCGTCCTCCCTGACCGTCTCGATACATACTACGAGGCCAGTGAGTGGCAACGTCGAGAACATCCTTGCACTGCACTGTTCGGAGGCAGCCGGGTTGGAGTAAAGGAAGCGAGGTAATCATTCGCACCCCGAGGTGACGTTAACCTCCTTCTTCTCGAATCTCCGCCTGCACGGATGGCACGCCTGAAAAAATGTGCCCAATGAAGGACCAAATCATGCCAGCCACACATGCAGACTGCCTGTCATCCGAGGCGACGGTAAGGGCTGTGCGCAGAGAGCTCTGTGCGTAGTCCATGGGATACATGTGCGCGTTGCTGTAACCGTTGGTGTGAAGATAAGTGTTGAGAAGTAAGTGGGGTGAGGAATCCACGGGTCATATTGGTGGGCCCCGTGTCGTCATCGTCATCGTCAAGTGGATGAAATGATTCCCCGACGATGAAGTACATGCCTTCAGCTCGTTCTCGCAATCTTCCCAGTACCCACTTTCACGATTTCCGCCAAATGAGGAGACTGCTGGACTGCAGGCTAGCCAAAAACTCGGTATGAACACCCTTGACGGGTAGGGATGATGGAGTGCAAGTGGATGTTGGTATGTGCATAGGACCTGTGCTCTATCGGGAGCGAGGGCGTGGGGGAGAGAGAAGGGCTGAATCGACGGCACCTCCGTGTAAGATGAGGACTGCGTTCAATGCATGTCGTGCAAGCTTGGGGAGAATAGCGCACGGAGAAGGTGGGCCAAGGTGGTTAGGTTAGAGATTGGACAGCTAGGGAAACATTTGTGTTAAAAGGGACATGATATCTGCACGGCGAAGAATTCGTTACATCGATAAATTTCCATACATAACATACATTTCAGACAAGAGAACCTACAGTTTCGAGAGCTTGAGGTCTCCTGCCCTTCGACCGAGATCCATGCTAACAACGAATTTTGCTCGAGGGCGAGACCACGCAAGTACTCATATTGAAGAGCGCGGTTTAGACTCGGATACTCCATACATAAATCAGATCCTTCAAAATGGAGCCAGTCAAAAAGAACTGGTGAAAAGTTATAATACCGATGTAGTTCTCTGGTCCACGATGTCACCAGCAAAGGTCATATTGAATGGACTGCTGATGGCCGCGGCCGTAAGCTGCACATACGCTTGCTGATGCGCCGACTTGTACTCGTGAATGTTGTAAGTGTAATTAAGCTGTGTACTAAACAGGGATTTTTCATAATCTGAGATTATCCGGCCGTGTACCTAATTGGACGTGTACCAACCGTCACGGTGTACTTGCTCATCTATAACCTGGTCCTCCAGCTGAGTCTCTCTCTTCTCGCGTATACAGACTGGGCCAAGTAGCAGAAGATCACTGAAAACAATATTAATTTTATGACAGGAGCCTGGGCAATTTGAATTCTGTCACAGTGTGGTCATGCGGGCCGTACAGCCATGTCCGCGAGTCTTCTTTGTATCTCCCCTGCGCCCTCTCAGTTCCTTTTGGACCTGGGGTGGCGTTGTAGTATATCACCGAATATCAATCAAGGGCCAAGTACGAATCAAGAATCAATGTATCTGGCTGTGAAAATCCATACATACACCATCGGATCAACTGTATAATAGATTATTTTTAGCATCCTATGATATGACGGCTACAGCACGATGATAAAGGCACAGAGAGGATGATATGGATATGATGCGACAGATGCGGGGGACGAGGAGGAGCAAGGAGATTAGGATCGAGTCGAGGGACCTGCTTGGAGGTGTTGTTGTAGAGGTGAGTTACTGTCACTTCTTTGCTCCGTTTCGGCTCATGTTATCTTTCATGTCTGACTGTTTTGGTGTCATGAAGCAGGCCAGGGGCCGAAGAGTGTCACTGAGACGACAGGTAGTTGACAGTTAGACCTGTCACGGTGTTAGATCATGACGGTTAGATCAATGACGGCAGAATGGTATTGGAAACAAGATATCACGAACAACCTGTCGAACTTTCCCGGCGTTCATACTTTCTTGACTTCAACTTTCTACTTGCACTGCAATCACTAGCATCAGACACATTGTGGAGACACAACTTGTACAAGCGCTGAAGGTGATATATCTAGCTCGAACACCATCGTTATATCTACCGAGTTCTCCACTCATTCATGCACATCCCTCCAAAATGACCGTAGTCTCTGATGATC
>JABBWA010000397.1:0-40309 GCA_016628065.1 Suillus lakei
ACACGAACATAAGTAGAGCGAGGGACATTGTGCGGTCAAGGACCTGATCTACAGAACACTGCATCGCAGTGGATTATTAACATATACAGGCCAGGGTCCTTCTACTGTGGGTTTTACGGTTATGTAACGCATCCGAGGGAATTCTTGAAATGAAAACAGCAATGACATAACTTTAATACCGTCCGTCCGGTCATTTCCATTTCATTGACGAGCTTGGCTGACGTTTTGAGATACTTCGTTGGCCAGTAGATGATGTATGTGCAAATGCCAATTGAAAGTGGCAGGGAGTCAAGGAGATAGACTTGTCAGGCAAGAGTCAGACCAAGTGCCCCAATTTTAGTATTCCAACGCTCACTTTCATGTGTGGTGAGATAGCCACCGTCACCTTGAGCAAGCTCGATGACACGATAAATGCAGCGAGTCTATGTCACGTAGTGTCAGTGTAGATGGACGATGAAGTACGGACGAAAGGCGCACCATGTAGGCTGTTGAAGAAAACATCAATATCCAAAGAATCGGCCCTCATGGCTCCTGATTGGGCAGAACACCGTCGCGAAGGATACTACGCCATGCATGCACGACCAGGAGCATGAATAATACAAAGGAGAGCATCTGAACGGCTGCTCCGGCAAGCAGTATGTTCGCACCCAACTTGTCGCTTGTCACGTTTGTTGATAATTCCAGACCGCCACCTCCACCCTGCATAACGTCATGATTAATCTTTCGTGTGAAGGAGACATAAACAATCAAATTTCAAACCTGTACTTATGTGGTGATATCGCTGATAACGAAGTACCTGGCGACTTTCTCTGGTTTGATCCAAGAGTAACGTCTGTCCAGTTCACGATGAAACGCCCGTAAAGGACGTAATTGAAGGCGAGGTATGCGGCAGACGTTAACAAAGTCCCCACTGCCACACCTGCTGCGACTTTGTCTGGGTCGTATACTGGATATAATGAATTAAATGCAATGCAAAACATGATACTTTGTAGACTGACGAAGTAATACAGAGACTACGGTCGGCTCTTCGACTCGCTATTGTATTTGAACATCAAGTTCAACAGATATTGACAGATTACTGACCTGCCCTCACTGCGCCGGTGAGCAAGGCGACGACGATCAGGATATTGGCAGACTGCATGCTCCGTATGACTGGAGGCTAGGGTGTGTCCCAGTATCCAAAAGGCTCTGATCGAGATTCGACAAATGGTGGTATCGAGATGCGGCAACTCCGAGAGGCCATAGTGTTGTATCGATAGCATCTAAAATGGACTATAAGCCTAAAACAGGGATACATCAGCCAGTTTCCTCCTCCACTGTCCAAAGTGGGTGAATCATAGAATTAGCTTCTCGAATCTCGGTGCATACCGAATTTGAAATTTGAAGAGCTGCGCGTTTCTGCAGGACTGTACCTGCACGTGACTTATAAGGCTAGTCGAACTTTTCTAGGCTATGCTTGAACTTGATCTACTACAGCAGTCTACAATACCGGACAGATGGTTCTGATCCAACTCCGGCCGGCTTTCACATATTGCCAATTTTCATGCCCTAGCTGAAGATCCGACAGCTCCTGCGTTCTGGCAGAATCAGTAAGGTCCTGTTTTCTCCTCGTCTTCATAGTATATTTCTTGTAAATTTTCCTGTTACTACGACCTGCCACAACCCACTTTCCATAGGTATGATTGTACGTCCGGATCTTGCTTTCACAAATATCCCGCTCCGTTCACCATCGCACTTGTGTCGTCGACTCTCGTATATCTGTTCAATGCTCTCGGTCATACTCCAAGTAGGGACAAAGTATGAACTCGTGTAGCGAAAACTACTTGATTTGCGCGAACGTCCGACTTTTATCAGGCCGTTGCTCTAAGGGCTTTAGATCACACAAAGTCGATGTTTTGAACATCAATACTCCTCCCTATCTAGCTATAGCAGGTTATATATATATACAGTCCAGTGTCCCCCCTAGATCCACAGTTCACGCACCCGAGCACACTCTAGAAATGAAAATGGCAATGACAGAACTTTAATACCGTCCGGTCATTTCACTGGGGGTCTTGGCTGACGCTTCGAGATACCTCGTTGGCCAGTAGATGATGTATGTGCAGATACCAATCAACAGTGGCAGGGAGTCGAGGACGTAGAAGTAGACTTGTCAGGTGAGAGTTAGATCAAGCGCCTCAATTTTAGTATTCCAACGCTCACTTTCATGTGTGATGAGATAACCACCGTTACCTTGAGCAAGTTCGATGACACGATAGATGCAGCGAATCTATATTGGGCGACATTAGTGAAGATGGACAATGCAGTGTGGGCGAAAGGCGCACCATATAGGCTGTTGAAGAAAACATCAATATCCAAAGAATCGGCCCCCATGGTTCCTGACGGGGCATAATGCCGTCTCGAAGGATACTACGCCATGCATGCGCAACTAAGAGCATGAAGAACGCAAAGGAGAGTGTCTGAACGACAAGTCCGGCAAGCAGTATGTTCGCGCCCAGCTTGTCGCTTGTCACATTTGTCGATGCTTCTAGACCGCCACCTCCACCCTGCATAACGTCGTGATTAATATTTCGTGTGATGGAGACAAACAACAAAATTTCAAACCTGTATGAGGAATGTGGTGATATCGCTGATAACGAAGTACCTAGCGACTTTCTCTGGTTTAATCCAAGAGTAGCGTCTGTCCACACAGTTCACGATGAAACGACCATAAAGGATGTAATTGAAGGCGAGGTATGCAGCAGGCGGTAACAAGGTGAAGAGTTGTTGGACCATAAAAATCGGAAGAGAATTTGGGTTCATCGCCATGGGTATTCGCATAAAAAAGCCAATGGACATGACTGTCCCACCAGTTAACACGTATTTCGAGGGGGAGAAGGTGAAAACTTACAGGTTGAGGCTATAGGGAGACAAAGTCCCCACCATGCCTTGTTCATGAATAAGCGCATGAACAGGCAAATGCTGGCGATGGAGTACAACGCGCCTGCCACAGCCGCAGCGACTTTGCTTGGGTCGTATCCTGGATAGAATGAATTAGATGCAATGCGAAACATGATACTTTGAGGACTGACCGAATACTACAGAGACTATTGTCGGTGCTTCGGCACTGATTGTGCTATTGTCGCTCGCTGTTGTATTTAAATATCAAGTTCAACAAATATTGACCGGTTACTGACCTGCCCTCACCGCGCTGATGAGGAAGGCGCCGATGATCAAAATGTTCGTAGACTGCATGCTCCGCATGACTGGAGGGGGCTTGAGTACGTGTCCAGGAGGCTCTGATCGACAACAGGTGATATCGAGATGCAGCAACTCTTGAGGGCTATATATACCCAAAATGTGATCCAGGATCTCCGCGAACAAGCGACGGTAGCTGCGGGTGTCAAAAAACAGCCCTCATGTCTGCAACCTGTGGAAGACAACGTGTTCAAGCGGTGCGTTGATGCCCTGCGCAGTAATTAGACATCGTTCCAAAGGGCCCGGGAGTGTTACGCATGACAAAGTGATTGAAGCCGACGCAATGCGCCTCCCGTCGGAAGAGGAATAGAGCACTGCCGAACGGTGATGTACCACGGCTGGCCATGCTTTAGGATGACATCCGACGGGAAAGTAAATTAATGTCCGTTAAGTACTGCAGTTATGATGTGCTCGCCAGAACACTGAGATGGAATGCGCGGCTGGAATCGTTGATACATAACTAGAGAATTGGCAATTGATCCTGTGACGCACCGAGCACAGAGGAGCACAGCGCTTGCCAAGTTCAGTTTATATTAAAACTAGTTCAGATAACACGTTGTAATGAAGCGCAGTTCAGTAACACAACAGGACTTATTGCGCAACCCACAGCGCAAGTGACTGTCCGCTCACCACTTGCTCTTCCACCAATGTCAAAACATCCAGCTTAACGTTCCCAGCATCTGCCACCATGTCTTGATGGCCCGATGGGTCATGTTTATTTGAGCACTGAGTACTGAGTACCGAGCGTCTGGCTTGCCCAATTGGTAAGCTCCTTGTGCTGGGCAATGAAAATAGGTTCGAGAATTTGAAATGGAGAATAGGTAAATGATGTAGTATCCAACACCGCAGGCTACCCATCGAATTCAGTCCCGATTCCCGAATATCGAGTTAGCCAGCATGGATGACTGTCGATGATATTGGATTACAGCGCACACAGCGTGCCGAAAGATGTTGATTGCCTCAATTCTCGAGGATAGTTCAGAAGACGTGTATTGATGCCGGTCCATGATGGAGCGAACTTGGAGCTTGGATAACACGGTACCCATGTCGACGGCTTCCCTTGGCAGGAAGTATTCTATTGTACCTGACTGCTGGTTGAGATAAAAGGACAATATTCATCCAAAAGTTGTCCAAAAGCTTGGGAATTTCGTGTTGAGCAGAAGTTCGCAACAGAAGCTTATGTCAGCTCATATCGTACTTAGCCCAAAATGGGAGCCCGTCCAAAAAGTAAGCCTGCGGCAATCTAGCAGTTCCTCGAAATTCACTCTCATGAGTCACAAAGTATTTATTCGAGGTCCTCTGAGTTACTTCAACTTTGAGTAAGAGAGCGCACTCAGACTTAAGGTTGCTGTTATCCGCTTTTATAAGTGCAAGTATTCGAACCAATCTCTCCCGCTAAGTTGACCCATGTGCAACTCGCGCAATTGCGACTACTGTGCAGGTGATCACGATCCTGGGAGAGAAAGCACCTGTCAGTGAAAACATGTCTGAAGTCGTCATAAACCTGTTTGTCAGTTATCAGGAAGAAGCCAAGATGTATACGAAATATATCATATGGAAGGAGTATCGATTACAAGATATACGTATACAAAGTTTCATATCCATACAGAGTGAGGTCATGGTCCGATTGTAAATACATCAGAGGTGAAGATAGGTAAAACGAAATATTGGGGTATCATTGATGTTAGTCACTACAAGAAAGAGTACGAGAACGAACGAGGAGATGTGATACTGGTTGGACCTATGTGGCTTGGCATTCCCTGGCGTGCTTCTTCATGGCGTCTTTGCGAGAATACTCCTTGAAGCAATTCTCGCAAGTCCATTTGGTTTTCAAGTGGCAACTGATTATGTGCCGCCCGATGGCGCCTCTTTGCATCTTTCGATTGCAACCCTGCCAGAAGCATACAACATCTTTCTTGTCGTTTCCTTGTACATTGTGAAAGTCGCGAAGATGAATGCCAAGTTTGCGCCTGTCATCCAAAATGGGTTGACAGCACCGTTCACCATTTTCAGTCCAGCCGCATTCATGCACGGTCGCTGAAGCAAGGATGATTAGAAGCTGCAAGGGAATGTCGGAAAAAGACAGACGTTGTGCTTGAGGCGGAATTATGATTGGTAGTCGTTCCATCGACGACTGTAATGCCATCGCTTGCAAGGACGGAGGGATATTGCCTGAATTCCACCACAAAGGATGTCTGTGGCTCCTAGTAGCTACGTTAATTATATGCTCGTTACTCAGTCCGATAGACCTACTGAATATATGCTCGGGTTAGGTTGTTATCCTCGGACGGAGGATACCATAGATCTTCAGGATAGTAAAACGTTGTATTATCTGCTGTCTCTGAGTGTGATAACAGAGAATTCTCAGGAATGCTCCCAAATGCTGTGTGAGCTGTGTGATCAGTCACATGGTGCTGGTGTCCAGAGTTCCTGTAGTTTCGCAATGAGGAACCAACGTAATGAAGTTTCTCGGACAACAACGTACTGCAGAAAGGTCAAGTCACCCGAGAAGCGCTGATCTAGACCATTAACATCGGGTCCAGACCACCACGCGGTCGAAGCGCGAGAAGTTCCAGGGGTGTAATTTGGGCTACTGCACACGCAACAACGTTAGACCCCCCTAATCATGGCACGATCAGATTCCAGGTATTACCTTGTAGTTTCGTTGTACATGTGGGCTATCGAGTGCAATTGGATGGAAGGTGGAAAGCTGGAATCGTCTTCTGCAATGCACAAGACCAGGGTGTATGTACCTTTATACCTCACAGTTCCGATATGACCCTCCGCTTGCCAGTCCACAAACCCAAGGATCCTGGTCGAATACAGCTTGTTATGGCCGGTGGAGATCTCAGAAAGGAAATAAAAACGGCACCACCTTATTCAGATATTCAAAACCATTGGGTGTTTGGGGAAGTGCGCCAATGACAGTAATTGCCAAGACAGCACTCGAGTCATCGAAGGAGGCGAGAGGATCCGCTAGCAGGCACGTTGATAGACGGGGAGCAAATACGCTGATGGGTTTCCACGTGAGTGGTATCCTCGGGCCACATTGCGGCACCACCACAAGCATTCAGTGCACTTGAATCGATTGGTAACGCGAATATCACGGTTCCCAGAAAGGGCGCGCCGAAGGCACATAATGGCGTGAGCTCGAAACTGCACTGTGCGGCGCTCAGAACAGCTCATTCCAGAATACTAAAAACGGCACGCACACACAAACATTAATTGGTGGTGGTGATGGTGGTGGGAAGACGCCGCTTTGTACAGTCGGCGGAGTGGAAGAACGTAAGCCACGGCCTCAGCAAATAAAACGAGACGGATGAAGGTTTCAACCAGAAAACTGAGACCGGTAGGTGCTCAGGATAGCATTCCCGCCCTTGCTGTATGTGAAAGGAGAGATCAGGTCAATGCGTCGGTTCGTATCATCTACTTTGAGATCAGAGATGAGGACATACATATTTCGGATGGCTCCTCCGACGCCACATAGGACGCCAGAGGAGGTGTATGCTATGCGCTAACATACGGCAGATGTGGCTATCGATATCGTTGGCAGCTTGGCCAACCTTTGCACGTACTTGTGTCCATCCGATTTCTCCCGAGTCAACCTAGGAGACGGCCCAGCTGTATATGATACAGTTATGGCCAGACGCAGCAGCTACTGATGGGATGCCCATAATGTGCGATTTCTGTAAAGTCCGACAACGTTCGGAATGAAGTGGCGCCCGCCACGGCCACGGGCGGGGCGCACATTGCTGGTAGGGCTGCACACCGTACCGTATACGGTGTGCGGCCGTATGCATACGGTATAAATATGGTATACGGCTAACCCGTATACCGTACATGACATTGGTGGTGGACGAAGTGGACGATACGGTACGGACTATTATACGGACGTATACGGTGATGTACGGTACATACGGAATGCAAATAAACTATGAACGACTCAAACGAAGCCTCGCCTTCACGAGCATCAATGTCCTGATAGTCTCAGGCTTGAGACTGGATGGGACAGCAAACGACTATACCTTGGCAGAGAGGACAGAACTTTGAACAGGTGCGACATCTTCTTCAATGACACTTTCTTGTATAGCTGCTGTAGCGATAGCGGCTGAAGCCCCGCTGTTGGTGGGTGTCTGAGTGGTCCGAGTTGACCTTTTGGCCAAGCGCTTGCGCTTGTTGCGCCCGTTTGAGTGTTCCGGAACCGTTTCTGAAGGTAATAAGTGAGCGAGCTTATTTTGCATAAGGTTGAGCACACATTTAATGTTGTAGAGCCATATTAAACTCACCTCTTCATTTGTAATTTCGATGACATCGGTTTCTTGATCAGAGTCTGATGTACTAGTGTCTGACCGCGAAGTTGAAGGACTTGTAAAATCACTCCCTTCATCATCCAAGTCACCCTCAATGGTAAGACCGTCGAAGCGATTCTGGGTGGCCCGGGTTTTTGTCTTCTTGCTTCTCCGTGGCTTAGACTTCACAGCGGGAACGTCTTGACTACCTTCCAATTCCGCCGTGATACTCTCAGTCAAGCGTGCAGTATTTTTGACACGGAGCCCGCGACCGAGGACGGTCTCGAATTGTGGTTCATTGGCAGGCGAGGACATTGTGAGCAGAAATGCCAGCTCAGGATACAAAAAGCAAGTAACTAGGAAAGTTTCAGTAAATATTATAACAAACATACTGACAGTGATGCTTCCATTAGTGTTAAGCACACGCAGAAAGCCATCAGACTTGTCGCTGTCGTCGTCGTCGGTGGTGCAGGGCATGGCAGTTCAGGGCAAGAAGCTACCGGATAAACCGGCACCCTTTCCGACCGTATAGGCCGTAAAGTTACCGTCGACGGCCGTATAGAAGACGGCTTGCACGGTGTACGGTTTTGCCGTACACCATACGTGTCTACCTCCCTTTGCAGACCCGCCGGTACGGTAACCGTACCCGTCGACGGTCGCCGTACACCCCGTATATTACGGTGACGGTGTGCAGCCCTAATTGCTGGCTTTGCATGTGGTAAAGGCGCCACGGGCAGCAATTCCCAGGGTGTTTTGGCAGAGGCGCTACAGAGGCGTATTATGGTTCAATTCGACGTTCAGTACCAGTATTCAACGTCAATAGCCACAGTCAAAGTTTGCCTCATGGATCAGACAGTCAAAGATGGTATGGAGACAATATTAGAATACACGGGATCACAACAACCAAGCAGAGACATGGGAGACAGAGATATGCGATGCTGAACAAAGATGA
The DNA here is from genome assembly GCA_016628065.1 of Suillus lakei. Lineage (NCBI taxonomy): Eukaryota > Fungi > Basidiomycota > Agaricomycetes > Boletales > Suillaceae > Suillus > Suillus lakei. The sequence goes on from JABBWA010000397.1 coordinate 8,479, forward strand.
CAGATATGGTTCCTCTACTTTTGCTGAGTGGAGTCGTAGCGCCATTTACCCCCCCTACTTCTTCAGTGTACCAATGACAGCGTCTGGTGCATATCTTGGAATAACCTACACCAGGAATGAGCAGAGAACAACGAATTACGACAGTGTTTCATACCTTCGGGTCGTGGAGCATGTTGAACTCCTCAGTCGCATCACGACCAGCGTAGAGAATGATAGCTTTCTCGCCTCCTGGGTGATCAGGCAAGAACTGTGGCACGAATCAGCAAAGCAGTCGTAGGATCGGAAGACATGCGCTTACGGATGTGACGTCCAGCACCTGGCCATTGACAATGACCCAGATGTCGTCCTTCTTGTTGTGCTTAGCTACATCCGCGGCAGAAAATTCCTTTGATAGTGATGATGACTGGGCGGGAGCACTCGTGGCAGCAGGCTGTGTAGGTGCAGACGAAGAGGCAGGCTTCGACTCGAGCTGTCCTACGAACGCACCAAGTCGTCCACCTGCCTTCTCTACGATGGCGCTAGTCGTCTGGAGGAGATAGGCAGCAGCTGAGTCGCCAGACACACGTCCGAAAACAACACATCCAAGCAGTGACGAACCACCAAGTCGGTTGGCACCATGTACACCGCCAGCAACCTCACCAGCAGCGAAGAGACCAGAGATGGGTTTGCCGTCCTTGCCGATGACGCGTGACTCGGGGTCGATTTCCAAACCGCCCATGGTGTAGTGCAATACAGGGGTCATGACCGCGACGTTGAAGTAGTCGTTCATGCTCCACTCTCCTGATGAGAAGTACTTCTGGAGGTGAGCAACAGTGTACGACATATCTTGTTAGAAATAGACGTTACCTTCTTGCCAAAGGGATCCTTCTTTGCCTTGACACCGGCGTTGTATGTGTCGAAAGTCTTCTTAAGATACTCAGGCTTGACGCCCATCTCTTTAGCAAGAGCCTCGCCAGAATCGAAGCGCTTCATGAGACCACGACCGACGTAGTGCTTGCAGTGCCATTCGATCTCACTCGAAGCCTGTCCGTTCAGGATCAAGCGGATGGGGTACTAAGGAGGGTATTTGAGTAAATGGCAAAAAGAAACAAGCGAATCATATACCTTGCCGTTCTCCCAGATCTTGCCAGTGACATAATCACGATGTTGAAGCTCATCGACGAAACGGTCACCGTTATTGTCAAGAAGTAAACCACCAACACCACGAAGAGCCTCTGCAGCCAAGAACTTCACTTTCGCATCGGGCTCGTTAGGGTCAACAAGACCCGTCGGGTGCACTTGCACCTTCTCAAGGTCGATCGCATTCGCACCAATAGCCATGGCAATCTTCTGACCATCACCCGTGCAGTGGTCACCATTCGTCGTCGGGAGATCGTAGTATTCGGGACGGTGCTTCTTTAGCAGAGAGTCACCACCAGTGAAATCGGCAGCATAACCACCGGTAGCGAGGACGACAGGGCCGTATGAAGTTTCTGTCTTGCCGTTCCGGACATACTCAACGCCCGTAACTGCGCCAGACTCGTCTTTGACGAGCTTTGTGACACGGGCCTTCTTGTAAATCTTCACGCGGTCAGGCTGGCTCACTGCCAAGTCCTCCAGGCGCTCCATTTGTGCGTAAGTGATGACCTGTCAGTGGAGAAATGCGGAGTTAGAGTTCGACACTAACGAACGGAGATTGCGGCTACATACCATACCAGGAAATTGTGCGTTTCCTCTGTGTGTGCGGGGCTGACTGTGGCCTCCTAACCGCGCGACCTTTGAGAGGTCAAGGCCGAATTTGTCCTGTAGCCAGTTGACAGCATCGCCTGAGCGACCGGTCAACACACGGATGAGGTCATCGCGAGCAAGTTCACGAGCCTGAAATACATCAGTATGAGATCCGGGCAGGTATATGGCTTCACTCACGGATTTCTTCGTGTCCTCGAAGAAAATCTTTGCGTTATCTGGAATACCAGCCTCCTGTTGTGTCTGGGTACCAGCACCGTTGATACCAGAAGTGGCTTTGGTGGAGTTTCCACCCATAAATCTGCGGAACTCCGTCAATAGCTGTTTCCCTCTCAATGTGAATCGTCGTACCCTTGCTTGTCAAGTAGCAATACATTAGCACCACGCTCAAGAAGGGTATGAGCTGCGGAGAGACCAGCAAGGCCACCTCCAACGACAATAACTTGTGACATTGTTAGGAGTGTGCGGAGACGATGGTGGTGGAAAGGGAGCAAGATGGGTAGTCACGTCGGGGTAAGCGGTTCCGGGTCAAGTGCCTTTTAACTGCTAGCCAATCACAATGCGCAAGGTTCAAATTAAGTGCAGCATGTGATTGTTGCATTATGTCAGCTTTCGGGTATTGGAAAAAATGGAAATCACGGGCGGCCAAATCGCGGCAACAAGGAACAAGCCCTCCGTCGACCCTCCGTGGTTTCTCCTTCCGGGAACCTATTCCCGGTATCCCTCTTTCACGAGCAGAATTATCAGTTGCACCAACCGTGCAGGAGAATCATTTAAAAATTCTATTTACGCGTGATCTGTGGTATACAGCAATTACTATGTACTGCACAAGACATCCGATGACACGGCAATCTATGCCTTAACTCCCTTACTTGCTCGACCCTTCCGCTCTGACAAGCTGATATAACTCCTGGCAGCACCTTTCGACGACATCCGTCATGCTCATTCCTTGGTCCTCTTTCTCAGGCTCGATTAAAACAAGCCCTTTCACCTTATTCGTCAGGTCCCCATTCTCTACATCGCCCCCCTCGAATATGTCGCGATGTGCATCCAGGTATGCAGGGAGCACGATCTTCTCCCAGTAATCAGGGGGGTCTACCCATGCGTCACCCTCTTCATTAAAATGCACTCCATGAGAGTAGCCGCACAAGTCATGAACGTTGTGGACAAAGAACGGCATCGCGTGGAGTTAAGGGGAAATTAGACACGTCGACGTGGGCGCGATTATCATCCGGGGGGGTGATGAAAGGGAGCAAAAGTCAATAATCATCGGAGCGGAATAAGAACGAAGATAGAGCGGAAATGTTGAGGGACATACTTGCTGTGATGTAAACCTGCCGCGCTTTCCTCCGACCTTCCAATGTCTTGAGTGGAACACGGAGTAAGAAGCGCATATCTAGTTGCTCTATGACTTCCTACGACCGAGTCACATTGATTTTCTCATTCCATTGACATGCCGATGACGCACCTGATTCCAATACAACAGAAACCCGTCGACCAAGCCCCACACTATATTGATATTGTTACTCTCCTTGATTTGATCTTGGATAGCTCTGAAGCGCTCAGCCAGACGGTGTTGACACTCTGCTTCTATGGATAAATCCGTCTGCTTGTTCAAATGGTCATGGCTTCTATGATCATCTGGTATGCTTCCTGTGTCTTTCACATGCTTTAAAAACTTGGATAGTCGTGGATAGTCGATTGCGCAATCTGGAGCATCCCAGTCCTGGTAGCCGTGCTTTATCGGAAGCAGTTCCTCAGGCTGCGCGACCGCTCAGCGAAAAAATACGATTTGTTTGAGCACCGTGCCTTACTGGAGCAAAATCCTGCCACAGGTGAGTCAATGCTGATATTCTGTGAGAGATTCACCAACATCCTGGTGCACGATGATACTGTTGGGCAGTATATTCTTCAGATGCTTCGCGAGCGTCGTCTTTCCTGAGCAAGTGGCACCACTTATTATAGGGCAGTCAATTGGTAATTCCTAAGCAAATGTGAAGTGTTCACATACCCTAAGCCTACAAGGATAACCTTGGTCTGAATTTCGGCCATCTAGTAAGCCACGACACCAGACAATTCAAAGACGGTGGTGGATGTACACTGTACAGTGCTGATCAGCTATCAGCGATTCCTCCGGCCGAGTCCGCCGAGCCAACTTCCCCAGGCCCCAGGGTTGTCAACTTGTCACGGATCAGGCTTCGTCTTGCAAACAGAAGGGCAGGTTAAAAGATAAGATAAAATGCATCCGGCAAATACCGTCAATACAAAGTCGACAAGGTTTTTTATGTTCACCACGGACCGCGGAACTCCTGACATACGACCTTGTAGATTTCAGCATCTAGATCATTGAAGCTCAGGGAGAATCATATGCAATATAGGGAATAAAGGTAATGTAATTACAAAACTAATTCAGGCGTACAACTTGTCGAATGTCCATTCAAGTTCACTACAAATCTCATACCTGTCTCTCTGCTCTCTTCTTAACATCTTCTGCACCCTCTGTGACTTTTTGAGCACCTTCGCGTTTCGCCTCGTTTGTCTTTGACTGCCCCCAACCAAACCAGCTTTGGCCTGCGTCCTTGGCTTCATCCGCGCGATGTGTGACGGCGTCCTTCGTCTCCTCAAACTTTTGTTCGGATGTCTTCCTGGTGCCCGCTAGAGATTGCTCAGCTGCATTCTTGTACTGATTGAGTTTTGCCTGCGCTTCGTGTGCCGTCTGCCGTGCCTGTTCGGTCAGATCGTAGCGGGATTCGTCTGCTTTTTGGCGGTATCCAACCACTTTCTCTTTCGCCGAGGCCTACACGTAGCAGGTCAGACGACCGGATCCAGTGGGGTGCTCGGAGAACCGACCTTTGCAGCATCATAGTTCTCCTGAGCTTCTCTAAGGGCATCCTCAGCCTTTGCCTTTCCTGCCTCCCCAGCTTGCTTTATATCACCCTGCGCTGCTCGTGCTGCCTGCTTCATATCCTCCTCATCTCTGCGTTTCTTCTCCTGGAGACTGATTCCCCGGTCGCGGTTGTAGAAATAGTACATTCCTGCAAGTGCCGCAACAGCAGATGCGATGATGAGGCCATTGTTGTGTCCGCCACCATCGGTGGAGGGGCTGGCCTTGGGATTGGGTGACGCTTGCCCTGGCGGAGGCTGGGTTGCAAGCGTCCTGCGCGCCTGCACTCGCACTTGAGTTCGAAAATCATGGAATACCGATCGACTTACAACAGGAAGGACGCTGACCGGGACACGACCAAGATGAACAATAGAACGCAAAGTGGGTGCTCTGTACATCGTGAAGGAAGCGGTATAAGTCAAGTGTACAAGTGGTGTGTAGTTGGTGTTGACGTTGGATGAGCGTATGCCTTTATATCCAACGCCGGCTCCTAATGACGACAAACTCTTGTATGACGTCGTTTAGTCACGTGTGCGCGCCCATCTCGACGCGTCCCTCGTCACCAGCTCTTCCTTCTATTAATGGCCTGGCTAGGGGACACTATTTTCCGGCTGAGCTCAGACGCTCAGATCTTAGATTTGAACTTGAAAGCTTGACGCCTTTCTAGGCGCCTAAGCACAGCGCTTGACGCCTTTCTAGGCGCCTAAGCACAGCGCTTGACGTCTAGAACCAGCCATCTATCTCGTGACCAGAACTTCTCGGATGGTTGAAGCCAAATGGCTCACTTTATCGTTTTATCATCTCTTGAATTCTCGAATCATACCCATCAACTTGTCTGCGTGCAGCGTCACTACTCTACCTATCACGCGATTTCTCCTGCTCTAAGCAGCATCTCGTTCGTTGACTAGCTGATTTACTTACAAGCGTTCAATTCTAATATGCCCTTTGACTACAGTTCTTCATGCAGGAAGTCCTAGACTACTTCGACAATGTCGTATACAATGACCTTCCAGCCCATCTCATATACATCCCCGAGATGAGATTGATCAATCGGGTGGATATCTTTGACATTGTCCGCCCTCATGAAGTCATCCGTAACCACGCGCTAGACGGCTGGACTGCAACGGCACGAGCAATGACCACATTGACGAAGCATCTCAACTATGCTATCTTCTCTCACCGCTGGCTACGTGAGGGGGAGCCCACATTCGCGGACATGCAGAACCCTGCAGCCCAGGCGGGACCTGGCTTTGAAAAACTCGCTAAGTTCTGTGAGAAAGCCAGGGCCCACGATTGTATTTTTGCTTGGTCTGACACTTGCTGCATTGACAAGAGCAGTAGTGCAGAACTAGACGAAGCCATTCGCTCCATGTTCAAATGGTACCGCAACGCGTTCATATGCATAGTACACCTCGCCACCTCGTCATCCCTCGACGATCTATATAATGATCCGTGGTTTACACGAGGATGGACATTACAGGAGTTGCTCGCTCCTGAGCAAATCAAATTTTACGGAGAGAAGTGGATATCACTGACTACCAACCTCAATGACAAGGACCCAGACCAAGACGCCCAGTCATCTATCATGGGTGCTGTCTCCACAGTCACTAGCATACCCTTCGGACAGTTGATGAACTTTCAACCCAGGACCCACCAGATAGCAACGAAGATGTCATGGGCAGCTATGCGTAGGACAACTCGCATCGAGGACACTGCTTACAGCTTGATGGGCATTTTTGATGTCAGTCTTACGATCGCCTATGGAGAAGGAGAGCGAGCCTTCTTTAGATTGCTGCAAGCAGTTGTAGAGGGCAGTCGCCAGGGGACATGGGAAGTCCTTGCGTGGCTTGGGGAACGGAATCCCTATTGTCATTGCTTGCCCAAGTCGCCACTGTCCTATAAACCACTTGCATCTTTGCAACGTACTTGGCATCCAGGGCAGATCGGGAACATCTCGCAAAGGGATATACCGTGGGATTTCGCTTGCGGGGACCCATCATTACGGATCAGCCCTCGAGGAGTGGAAGTCAAGGTGTTGCTTGTTGAGTGCACTTCTACCCTAGATGAATCGAATCTCCATCATGTCCTGTCTCCCACTGATGTCATGGGAGAGCGAGATGATTCATACGACGAGACAGTGGCTATCCAGGCTGACTCGGATAGGCTAGCTCTCGTGGACGAGTTCGCGCTCGGAGTCCTCGATTACTGGAACAATGGCACGGATGAAGGCCTCTTGAAGTCCAATCAAGAGTATATTTGCCTATTCATGGGATCAGGGCCATCGAATGACGCGCTTTTCAAAGTGAGAACCAACAACATCATCACACTCAAGGTCCGGAAAGACGTCCGAAGCAAATTGACTAAGGTCTGGTTGGCATAACATCCACAGTTCCGTCCAAGCACGTCGGCATGAAATATCTGACTCGTTGTCAAGTCTCTTCTCGAGATATATGATACTGAGCGTCTCCCCGTCATTTCCGAGATGCTCGAGATGGCCACCTCGAATCGTCGATCGTCCTTTTCATGCTCGTACTGCTGCTTCGGCAGCATCGTCTTCGATGGGTTTGAGCTGGTAGTCGAGGGGAAACTCATCGATACGGGTGCTTGACGAGGGGCATCGGGACGATCGTGGATGGTGCAAAAGCCGTAAACACTAGACCATTACACGAACACGTTCGACACTGCCTTCATCCCTTAGTCGTTACTATTTCTCTCATCCTTTGTCGTATGTATGCGCGTAAAGGAGACTGTAGAGGGCAGTTCGCCATGGGAAATGGGAAGTCCTTGCACGGCTCGGGGAACGAAATTCCACCGGTATTACCATTATTACTTGCCAAAGTCGCCTATAAACCATTTGCAATTTTGCAACCTGCTTGGAATACAGGGCAGACCCATAATCAAGAAGGAAAGTTTGTCTTCCTTCTATATGGGCTGACTAGGTATACTTACTGTGCCGCCATCAGCCCTCGAGGCATGCAGATCAAGGTATTGTTTCTTGGGTGCACTTCTACTCTCCTTGACGAGGGGCATCTGGATAGCTCCTTGTGACAGCTAATGTGCTCCATGTCTAGCATAGAAAATCTAGAGTGAAGACGACTTTGGTGTACAGACCCTGGCATCACACAGTGCTTGTGTTCGTGCCAAGTCTCGCAGATCCGATCTTGATAAACATGCGACAGTGTTGTGCGATCAGCAGTCATCCTGCGGTCATCAGCACCAGCGACGCCCGTCCCATGTATTGCTGACCTCGTTCTTGTTGATCAGGGGAGTAATGCTTATTCCGCTTACCACGCCGAAGCTACGAGGTCTTTGTAACGCGGCAAGACGGTGCGAGTTGGCCGCTCATAGAAGGCGCGAAGAAATAGTTTGCGAAAATATTTTTTTAGATGTGAGCAAAGAATAGATAACTTCTTCAAATAATCTTCCATCAGTAACGCAGAAATAAACATAGCAAATTACAATCCGACTGAAACGAATCCAGATAGTGATGTAGATAGACGCACTACACCTCCCTGAACGCATCAAAGCTCCCTGTAAATGGGCAAGTCTTCTCTCTTGTTGTAGATGTCATATTTTGGCGAGGTTCCTGCAGCCTGCAATTCTTTGGCTACTTTCTCTGCACCCTCAAACACCCGGAGGAAATTGCCCCCAGTGAGCCCAGCTAGGTCTTGCTTGTTCCATCCGCGTTGGTACAACTCAGCGATCTTAGAAGTTAGAACAGTCAGTCATCTCTTAAATGTAGGTGGCAAGATGTCGCGTACAAGAGCAGGATACTTTGAAACATCCTCGAGTCCTTTTGGAGTAACTTGAATCCCATCATAGTCGCTCCCTATGCCGACGCTGTAACAACCATTGGATCTGCAACCACGTAAGTATCGGCCATGACTCACTGTTTCACTCCAGCAACTTTTGCAATATGCTCGACGTGATCAGCGACGGCTTCAATGTCAGCCTCGCCATCAGCAGCAACAAATGGACCATTGAAATTGACCTGCGCAATCATTAAAAGTAGTAGATTGATTATTTTCTGGACAGACCATCACAACGGCATCTTTCTGCCCTTCGTCGAAACCAACGAGACTAAGTACTTCGTCTGGCACATTACGCGCAACATCGTGGACAGCTCTGGCAGACGAATGGGACCAGATGACTGGCGCCTTGGAATGCAGGAGGGCCTGCGTTGCAGTCATGTCAGAAGTATGAGATAGGTCGACAAGCATTCCAAGTCTGTTCATCTCCTCCACGAGCTTGAAGCCAATAGGGCTGAGGCCGTAGTGCCGTGGGACACTCGGTATCAACATACCGCAAGAGTCGGCGAAAGCATTGTGACAACTGTGGGTCAGAGTAACGTAGCGAACCCCAAGCTCGTAGTACTGGCGGAGGACGGCGAGAGAGTTCCCGAGTTGATGGGCACTAGGATAACTTTAGGGGAATGGAAGGAGCCAGCGAAGTAGTGCTCACCCCTCAACACCTAGGATGCTCGCAATTTTGCGGTCTCTAATTGCTGATTTAATACCACTTGCGCTGACAGCGTATGCAAAATCCTGTGCCAGACATCATTTGTCATTACTAATATAAAGGCATAAGAAACTCACGTCAGGATACTTCGATATCAGGCCCTTTGCGACATCAATTTGCTCGAGGGTGTCTCTATCGTTACGTGCGGTCAGTGAAATATGTTGAGCTCAGCAAGGAACATCCAGACCGGACGCGCCAGGTAGCATTCAAGAAATCGGTACCCTCATCTTCAGGGCTTGCACAACCAACATATACAGACCTGAGGAAAGTGAGTTTAGGGTAGAATGCAAGGATAGCGATGTATACCAAAAGAATCCTCCAACTTTCCCTTCCCTCAGACGTGGAATATCCACATGCATGGGCATTTGACCGTCAAGAGGAACATCGGTGACGTTGTTGCGCCAACCGAAGCGAGCAACCATAGGAAGATCTCAAAAGCGTACTGTAAGAGGATAGACGGCCATATTCAGAAGGGAAAATATACCAATGTGCCCATCCTGTGGGTTCCGTCAGCGAGGGACGAGCGGAAGATGCGAGTTAAGAGGCGTACGATGACAGGAGCAGTGTCGAGTACACGCTGTGCTGCAAGCTGGGGATCTCGGGGCAGCTTTTCCGACAGTCCAATATCGCTTACAAAGCTTGGGTCAACCAGTGCGACGACTGCAACGACGATGAACACAACAGCCAGCACAGACCAGACGAGTGCGCGGTTGCGAAGTGTACGAGAGTCCCGCTGCACTGTATCATATTCGACGCTTGAAATTAGAGGTTCGTTTTCGCTGCTCATCGTCGTGGGCACTGGCAACGCTAGCGAACAGAAGTCGCTCCTATTACGGACTTACATAAAGAATGTTTAAGATCATGTGACGTCCGCATTAGTAATTATGACAGCGCCCTCAAATTTCAAATTTTCACGCTGGTCTGCTGGTCTTCGCTCATTCGCAACCGGTAAGTGCAATGACCGTTGAGTAATCCCGCAGTAACACCCATGGTTGCTATCAGGACATTATATATTTCAGGACCATAGCCAGCCATAACCTCACGGTCTCAACATTACTTGTTTGTCACATTTGCGCGAGTTCACTTTTTGTTCCCATGTCCCGCCAAATGGCAATCTGGCGACTTGGTAATGATGCGGAAGCCACTAGTGTGTCATGGCTTCCACATCATTATCAAGTAGCCAATTGGAGGCTGTAACTGCTGCATGTCTTTCAATAAATCCAATTTCAGGCCTCGACGATTGTATCCCTTCTTTCTCGACGACGAGCTTGTGATCGTTGATGTACTGTAACCGTTGTTAGCTTATGTAGGATCTGGGGAGATTCAGGTAGCCTTTCATACAAAGTTGCGCACGCAAGCGAACGTTCACTTGACTTTGCCGCGCTGCTGATGCTGTCACCTTGCTTGGTGCGGGGTCTTTGTCTATAATAATGTGGAGATTGAATATCGAGCATCGGTGTTAGTGGACTGTGCCGACGACCATGTAGTAGTAGTGACTTATGATATTGATTGATGAAATCTTGTCTGGGAATCTCATCACCAGTAACATCGAAAACGTCCTCGCGGCGCTCCGACTAGTTGTGAACTGCTCGACATGTGGCGGTGCGGCATAGCCAGAATTTAGTGAGGCAGATTTACGAGTCACTACGTACAGAGGCCCGGAGTTGATGCCAACGCGAGAATGACGTGGATGCCTCCAAATGCTCAATTGTTGCTGCCAGATGCTAGAAAGGAATGACCGTCATCTGTCAAAACCTCATCAACGATGAGACAAGACTTGCCTGCCCAGCAAGCTGCAACCTTCTTCGTACTTCTGCAGGCCGGTCTGGTTTAAAAGTACTTTGTCCATGATCGTCGCGGCAGTTGCCGCTGCTCGCAGCCTGCCGGCATTTTCAAGTTCCTACATTCTACTAGCTAGTGCCAGGCAGCTGTGATGTCCTAATTCTGAGCCTCCTTAAGTTGGTCGCCCTCGGAGATCACTCGCCGTGGCCTTCATACCCATTGTGGGTAGTTCCTTAGCCTTGACGCTGACCGTCCCTGATGCCCATGCTTTTCACTATCAGGATTTTAGGACAAGAAGTTTCATCATCCCTTTTTTTATCACCGGCATATTCCCTGTTTGAACGTCAGTGTTGAGTCCATCCCCCGAATCAGGAATTCTGCGGCATCTTGTCCATCTGCCGTTGAGTCATCGAAATCGGGGGCTGTAACTGTTGCGGGTCTTAAAGCTTAATAGATGGCCGGCTTGCAGAGCTCACCCTGAATTGTGTTGCATACACAGACATTCCCTGTCTTCTTCGGGTTCAGCCCACTTCTTACTTCCATGGCTTGGGAACACTGGCCAATCAGAAGACCCATAAAGGTGTATACAACTTCCTATCTGGAGTAGCAGAGACTCCGGCGCTTAGGCCTTAGGGTTGGCTCTCGGACTTCCCATGGGGTGTCGTGGGCATGTGTTCACGCTGTCATAGACGATGTGAAAAATTTCAAGTACCATGGTCCCATTCTTATCGTTGCCACACCCGTGATCTTCGTCAAACATCACCGTGACCGAAGCGCCACAAAGGTCCACGATCTCCGTCCGCAACCATCCGCTGATTGGTTTGAGATGCTGTTCCATTGATAAGCACTCCTGAATTACCAAGCTTAATGGACCACATGACCCACCTATATATGCCCGGGATCTAGGGTGTCCTTCGAAAACGCTTCTGACAGTCCCTCTATTTCTCTCTATCCACGATGGTCGAGTCTCTGGGGCAGATGTATATCACCGGTATCTGGCTGGAGGCGATCTTGTATGGTACGTAGCTGACGAATTTATATTATGTCACCAACACAATCGCTTCTCATTCAGGTGTCAAGTGCGCTCTGCCATAGCACTCGGGGTTGTTTCTGATGGAGCTTATAGCTGCGTCTTATTCTGCATTTGCCTTTTCATCCTGCTAGGCCACCACGGGTCATCTCGAAAGTGAGTGGAAGCCTAACTTTTTCACAGAAAAGCACAATTATGACATGATGTCTAGAACGCTCCTGTTGTCGAGCATCGTCCAATTCTCGCTGGCTACAGCACATGTCATCATAAGCCTGCTGGAATTGATGGCCGCTTTCGCAACTTCAGCCAGTGCTGCTAATAATTACTTCACCAACCCTGGTGGCAATGAACTGTTTGTCGGTGGCTTTTATGTATACATCGTCAATGTCGGTGGCGAAACATCAGCACCTTAAATGTCGTTTGACTGATACCTATCTTTTCTAGACTTTCGCTCAAGAACTACTCCTAGTGGGTTTCGAGATCCAGGCTCAATCACAATACACAAATAAATGTTTGCCTTTCAGATTTGGAGACTATACGTGATCTGGGATCGCAACTTCAAGATTTGTATCATACCAGTACGCTGGTTTCGCCGTGTCTACTAGTTATGCGACAGGAATGTTGATGACTTATCATCTATAGCTCATTCTCTGGATGCTTCACTGCAGTAAGCTAGGTGTCTAAGTCAAGGAGCTATCTGAGGTGACGCTCTGTCAGGTATAGCATCGATCGCCGTTTCTGGCTTTATACCCGCAACAGCCACGCCGCTCACGCGCAATGTTCATTCATACGGACTCGCCGGGTGGGGTCTCGAGACTGGTGTCAATTTTCTTGCATCAGGCGGCATAGCCTACCGTTTATGGAATGCAGGACGCCGCACGGCCATTCTCACTGGACGACTCAACTATAAGGCTAGCTTCCTCATCATCATCGAATGTGGGGCCCTGATCACCACATGTACCGCGGTCATGTTCGCCCTTTATGCAGCAAACAAACCAGAGGGACTCGTCGGGGTCGGAGCAGCTACTCAAATTGCGGTAAGTGTAGAGTAGGCTATCCATGACGTGTCTTTTGATTTTTTTCTCCCCATAGACTATCTCGCCGTTACTGATCATCGCGCGGGTGGGGTTCGCTATGTCCAAAAGAAAGACGGTTTCGACAGCGACTACCCTTTCCACGTTCCCGAATCCCTTTAATGTTAACAGGACATTGGGTGCATACGGGGATTACCCACTGGATGATATTTCAGCTGAGGGAAGTGGACTGAGGGACAGGAAAGAAACGAAGATAGTGATTGCAGCTTGAGTTGTGCACAAAGTATCCGTAATGCCTAGTCCTTGCATTAGGCCTTCGGTCACAGATATCGGCAGGAAAAGCAATTTAGACAAAGACATTGATATTGATATAACCTACTAGTTCAAATAAACCTGTGTTTGGTTGAGATTGGCTTCGATGGATGCTGTAGTCGAGGAACAGGTGGAGTACAGGGTACTTCCGATTGTGCTGCTCACAAACCCCTGTGAATCGATTGCCTGAAACCTAGCAATTCCAGCGATGAACGGTCGATATTCTCTGACCGAAAAGGGGTGTATGAGGTGGCAACCAACGAAATTAGGTCATTATAATTGGCGTGAACTCTTGGTACCACATCGCACAGCATCGCACACGCTTGCGCGAAGAAAGCTATACGGTCCGAAGTACTGAGCTTTCAGAATATGAGAGCCATGAGACGAAGCGACACCGATGCCCAGCTGAACTAGGCGTCACAATGTCTTAGTGCCTCTTAACCAATATCATCAAAAGAGAAAATTTCACGTCTCGCTGAATGGACAAACCCTTGAGATGGGCGTTGTCATTAGGTTTATGTTCGAACACTTGGATGCCGCTGGAAAGCAGGCAGGTGAGCCAACTTGCCCAGTAACTTTGATGCTCGAGCGAGACCGACATATAACTAACGCTGAAAATCCAGCTGACGCAAATATTTTGTAGGAAGAAAAGGATGGACAGCGTGCTCGAAAATTCTCTGAGGTGTCCCCGTATCGCTAGGCGCACTGAAATACTCACTGGTATCGTGTCATTTTGAGAAGCTGGCACAGATGAGTACTTAAGGACTCGAGGCGTGCTACAGGACGGGCTTGTTTTCAAATGGATGATTGAGCTGGTGTTCACCGGTGGTGCCGCGGATGCAGTTCCAGATCTTAGAATGGACACTTTACGAGGATGATTTGAAACATTGACCCAACCTACAATACCAGCATTCGCAATAAAAACGCGATTGCAATCTACGATACAGTAGCCTGATTGGTGACTACAGTGCTAGTAGACTGAAGCAATAACCTGAGGCCAAGGCTGCATGCTGCACGGCGACAATTGGAAATGAGTATGGTTAAACAATGCAGGGGATGTTATAACGAGAGGGTGACCTAATTGCACCAGCTTATGTTCCTCGAGAACATGGTTTTATAGATATACAAGAATTTTTAAAAAGGTGACCTGCCCTTGAACTGTGGAGAGCTGTAGATGGTTCCCGTCGCGCAACAATAGTGTGGTCCATGCGCCTTGGGTTTAGTAGATGCCAGGTATCAGCCGGTACCTGACTGCCTTCGCCCACCTCTCCCACTCGTCTCTGAAAGCTGATTTCAGGACTTCATCCTCTTGGCTGACCCTACATACGATGTTTATAATAAGAAGTGTGATCTCCGCCAGCCATGCTACCACAATCACTTTCAGTCCAGGGATATCCAAAACCCCTGAGTGTCTAAGCCATGAAGTGGTCGATCCGTGCAGGATCAATATACCGAAGATCTCCACAATACCTGCTGTATAGGCTGGATGACGAATAACCGCATACGGTCCAGTTGTTACAATGTGTTGGCCTTCTCGGATGCTGAGTTGGAAAGTGAAAAAACGACCGAGGGTGCGATAACACCACCAGCGGACGAGACCCCCCGCGACAGCAAGTGCGGTGCCAAAAATGAAGGAGAATGTAATGGGCGTGTCGCGTATCACGGAAAGAGAGTTGGGGTCTGTTGCGTTATAGGCAATGATAACGATTTCTGCGAAAGAAACTGCCCAGTAAATTGCCTGGTGCATGGTTCTATAAAATGTTTTGTAGGGGGGCGGCAAAAACAATGACCTTGATGGTCGGGAACCCGTATATAACAAGCAGAGCGAAGGTGCGCTCATTGAATGTTTGAATAACCTCTTTACTCGAAGGAACATTTTTGGTTGTGAACGATACGTGCAGCGCGATAGCAGAAGAGAGAATGAGTGGAACTTTGAGAAAGGACTCCATGTTCATGAAGAGCACTTCACCTTTCAACAATTGCTTTTATACATGAATATCTCGTTGAGGCTGTAGTCAAGGTCAGAGCTCAAACGGCGAAAGCCGGAATTAGTAGGACAGGGCGTAATGACTGGGGCGTAGCTATTTTGACGCGGTCGTGACCCGGCTGCGACGTGCCGGCACTGACGCAGCGGTGACGAGCCTTGACGCAGCCACTGTGACGTGCCAGTGAAAGTTGACTTCGAATAACTCGTCTGAAGACGTGGCATCAGGATCATTGCCGAACGAGGGGCCACGCTGTCAATTACATGAGTAAGAGACCTATTGCACAGAGCAGCTAATACTTTCCTTACCTCAAATTCACTCTCGCTGTATTCTCTTCCCAGAACTCACTCGTTAGGGACGTTGAGGTACACATTCCACCGCCTGTGATGTTGACCAGCGTCCGAACTCCACTGGTAGTTGCCTGTAGGTCGTGCTTCTTCGGAATCCTCAATCGTTTTTTTTTGCATCAGATTGAGTCTTTTGGGGTCATAGACCCTATGTTGGATATGTTTCATCATTTGCATTGTTTTCCTTCAAATGTATATAGTTGGTGTGGTCCTGGTGGAATGAGGTTCGGACACGTACCTCAAACATCTTGTTTCTAGTGTGGTCAGGCACTCAAGGTCTACGTCTGCCACGAAGCTGTCGGCATGATAACCTATCAGTACTAGGTCAGCCTATGCCATGTTCAATAGCTCCACCGTTCCATTCCTCGTTCCGAGCTTCCACGCATTTTTGAAGTCACTTGCCTTTCGGTGGGCAACAACGAAAGGGCGTGCACCAAAGATATGCCACCGAGCCATTTTTCGACTTGATCCGAAGCACCGGGAATGTTCTCAGAGAACCAACGTGCGATTTTTGCATACTCGCGAGATGAGATGTCGCCACAATATCGGATGCTGTATGCACCAACACAATCTAGTAGGTTCCTCTTCGACCACATGATGTAGTCTGTTACAGAATATGCCTCCACACCACACTGATTCAAGTCAGGACTGTCAAGGAGTCTCTGAAGCGAAGCAATAGGATGGCAGTTCTATGTGTTGTGTGTTTTAGCTATAGTGTCAGAGACGTGAGCAAAGAGTCATGGTAGCATTGCTCACCTATGTAAAGCATGTGAAGGCCGAGTGGTCTGCCGGAAGATAAGCTATTGTATTACCTGTTCTACTTGTCGAATTTGAGTTCTCACAGATCGTCAGTCGAACGGCGCACCTGAGCAGTCAAAGGTCCCCAACACCCGGCGGTTGAACTGGATAATTTTGATTGCCTATCCCAGGGGGATAGAAAAAGTATGTTTGATTAAATCCTAGAAGATGGATTCAAACACGTGGACTCCGTATCTTGAAGCACTCACAAAAGCCATAGTATATATAATTGGAGATAGCGGGTCTTCTCTAGGCCATAGGAGACAAGATAAAAAGAGCTGCTTGAGAAATTATTTCTCGGATGACACCACTCGGCCGTCGCAACTGTCAAAATGCTTAGTAAATGATTTTATTACTGCCTAGGAACAACTACAGTGTATGACATTGTTAGAAAAACAATTATTATGATATATATATTGAAGATATACCTCAGCTAGACAAGTGCCAACGCGCTTGCCGCGGCATGGATGAGTTTTGACGCGGCCGTGACGCGGTATTAACAAGGCATAGGTAAGTCTGGGGGTTGACATAGTACCGAGGCTGGGAAGATGTTGGAGAAAACTTGTCGTGGTATGAGTGATGTTTGACGCAGCTTGAATGAGGATTGACACAGCACAGTTGGGGCTTGACACGGCATGGTGGGGGCTTGAGATGGTACTTACAGAGGCTGCATAGGGCTCGACAAGGTGGGGACGAGACTTGACACGCTGGCAACACTTCACACAGCGTCTGAAAACCATCATTTAGATCACCATAAAGACAATATAGAATGCATACCACTAATGATACACCCACGAGCAGTACGAATGCGGAGGACAAGCGCTTTAGATGTGGTGAAAGGTAAATTTCACAACTACGAAGTTTGTACGGTACGCAGGGCCCCAGGTAATTACTTACCTGTGGAATATTAGAACCATTGTACCGCGCACGTGGCATCGACTTGCAAATCTAAACAATGCTGAGAGATGATTGGATGAGTTATTGGGCGCGAGGTAGTAATCAAGTGTTTGCTCGGAGCATGGAGAGGCGGTTGATAATGAGACCGCAACAGAAGGCTGCCGAGGTTCAGCTTACATAATCTCCTGCATTCCTGAACTCGCTTGAGGTGATCATCTTGAGGTAGCAGCAAATTGAGCAATCCGCCCGTATTATGAATTCCCCTGCCTTGATTGGTCCGAGGATTGTCGCACCGTTCTCAACATCCCCGGTACTCTGCTTGAATGTCCCACCGCTCAAGCGCTCACTACTCGCCCTCCGTCTGAACTCCAGCAAACAGCCTTCAATTACTTCACTGGTTTTGTGTGCCCCGTCTATTTTTGATGACCTTGCCTGTGTCGATGTTCCACAAACTCACTCCGCCATCCCAATTCACACTTGCTACTGTCTTGCCGTCTGGCGACTTAATGTTGTGGCCTCCGCTCCTATTTCTTGATCCTCCCATGTCTCCCCGACCTGTACACCCGTCTCCAAGTCCCAGATTCGAAATGATCATCCCATGACCACATGATAATCCGCTGTCCACCGGGCAAGTGTAAAATGTGATGGATGCTACCGTGCCATTGCATGCGTTCGATGTCACCTATTTCGATTATCTGGCAAGGCATTGTCGCTGAAGTTTATTGCTTCGCATGGGTCGGATGAGGCACGGTTTTGTTCGGAGACTCACCTAATAGGCGCGGGAGAGTTTCAGCCCTTGACATCAAATGCCGCACGAATCTATCCCTTACTTGATCAAAACTCAGATGTGCACAGAAAGACGAACGCTTAATGAAAGGTGCGACGGAGTGGGCGTCCAGGGTCCTAGTCAAGTGGTGAGGAAGGTCGTTGTTCAAGTCCTCCATAGCAGCGCATCCTCCCTCGTGTTCAACTCATAACTTGAGCATTGGCTGCGCAGATCAAGCGTCTATTTTCTGACCATATTATGCCTAGTCCCTTCATTGACCCCTCGGCATCGCGTCTGATAGTCCTGCTATCCCGCGAGCCTGTTTTTCTCCGCTGGCCCAATACGGTTCTGCAGTCATCGTATCTACCCCCTTGCGCCACATTTCCGTTGACTTGGGCCGTTGTTGGTCTGTACCGAATGTTCTAATGTTCGCCCTCCGAATTGCTTGTAAGCTTACATCCTTCTCGTTGTCTTTGGTTGTACATTCGTTGGATTCACGTTCATCTGACCGTCTGAAAGTTCTCAACGCCACTGTTCTTCCTGTCCACAGGAAGGCAACTCCGTACCATCGTCCCCGAGCAGAGAAGACCCTGAGCGGGTGAGCCTCTGATGTCTCACTGACAAACTCAGCTCACCTTTTATTTATTTAGATATCAATGAAATCTTTCCAGTTGCGTCCGTGCCAGGTTCAGGTTCGGATCACGAAATCAACTTTGTGATAGTAAATATCTGAACGTGCTTTTCAGAGCCCGGACTAAATCAATCGGAGAATGATGAATATTATCATTGGTGAGGAGAAGACATTCCAAGACACCTCCAGCCGAGATCTAGTCACAAACGAAAGGGGTGGATAAATGATATTGTGAATCTGCACGCGGGATGAGGACCAGTGATGTGGCACCCGAGGAAGGTAGATTGTCCGTCAATAGTGGCATGGACAATAGATATATAATTGCAAATATGAAACTTTGAAGAACAGCCATGTAACGAAAGGGGATGGTGTTCTTTAACTAGATATAATACAAAGTACGTAGATAGATTCCATATTCATGGCATGATAAGATGCAGATGAAGGTTGTGATCGAGTACAATGCGGTAGCAATTAGTCCAGGCAAGAAGGTTTGAAAAGATCATAAAGTGATGATGATTGCTTCGGAGGGACGACCTCAAAGCGTTGCGCTTTGGTTTGAATAAACGGCTTTCGAGGGCCAGGAGGCGCCCACTTGGTAGTATTACTGAGGAGCTGGTGGCGTATTCCCAGATTCTGGCCTGACATATTCTTGTAGCCAGTTGATTCCTTCGCCAAAGCATCCGGTGCTAAAAATTGTTTATCAATCTAGGTCTCCTGAATATCACAGCAGGTGCACATACGTAACATAACATCCAACGCTTCGGATGATTTTCGTGGCCACGAGACAGCAATTAGTGGCTTCCTGGTGGGAACTAGTTCTTCCTCGTAGCCCAGTTGGGCACGAGGATCAATCCCCTCGCATAGTATGGCGACATTAGGCCCTAGATCAAATAAGAGCCGTTTGGTTCGAGCTGTACAACGAGTGAAAAGGAAATTCAAGAAAATCGCAACCAATATTTACCGTCTACAGGAAACACAAGCTTGCGGCTTCTGATCAAAAGAAGCAATTTGAAGTAGGCCGATTTGTACGGCACAATTTTCTCTGGACAATGAATGAACAGGGACAAGGCCACTCTCTCACGTTCGAGAGCGTTGCGTGCGAGCTTGATTACCGAGAGCATTATTGAAAGGTGTGCTAGAATTGAAATTATATTTACCTCAGTCAGAGTGATTATCTGCACGGAAATATTATCATCAGTTGAATATAAAAGATGATCAATGGCAAACACAAGACCTTTCGACTGTGGCGCTGTAGTTCATGGTCTTCCAAGTGGCTGAATTTTAGTATGTCCTTCATGCCACCCAAAACATCGTCTAGAGAGCCCTGTAGACGATCAGCCAGATCTTTAGCGACTGCCCGACGATCGAGTGCAGGGATGTCGTTGGACATGGCAAGTAGAAAGTAGATGTGTGTAGATAGAGAGGTGGAAAGAGGTGGAAGGCACAGAAAGGCTGCCAACACGAAATATATAGTGCTTGGATCCCTGGGTCCACAACTTTTAGAACCACTTGCCACACGCCATGTAAGTACATCAAAAGAATAAATATAAATATCATCACATAGCTGCGGTCCACACTGAATTCTGCTAGTGGAGCGTCTTTGTGGCATGATTGCCCCACATTTACCGTTCGCGTCCTCCTACCACAATGCGCTGCAATTTCTAAAGTGGGAAACACAAGATGCGGACGGTGTGGACGGTGAGCTGCTGCCTGCGAGCCTTAGCGTGCGTAAACCAGAGCTGTAGTAAGGATCCTGTTTGAAGGAGGCTCCAAGAGCTTACCACACTCGAACGCGTAAGCTAGATGCGCAACCATATCATGAATGAATGTGCAAAGGTTCTGATTGCTTATGAAGAAACGCAAGGACAATCCGACAGGATGATAGTGAACTTTGCTTGGGTTCATTGGATGTCTTTATACATGTGCATAGGTCATAAGCAGGTACGAGCAAGGTTCAAACTGTGTCAAGCAATCACATCATGAGTTCATAGTCCTTCCACAAGTCTCCGCAGAATGGGGGCAGTCTGCTTCCTCGTCGAGCTCGCGCTACCCTGCTTGCACGTCCTCGTAACATATGACTCCCCAAACTATGCTTCATCGGTCGTGACTTTTTCAGCATCCTCGTCCTCAGATTCCTCAGCCACGTTGGCGTTGCCAACGAACTTTGAGAAATCAAGCCTTTTCAGTTTCGCTTGATTCGAGGCCCTGCCAAATTTTCTCTGCAATGCCTTCATCTGCCTTGACTATCCAAAGTTGCGCCCTCCTTCCCTTATCCCTCTTGTTCAGTAGTAAGCACGCCGACAATGCCAAGATCTCTTTCGGCGAGCCAATTTTGGATTTCCTTCTGGGACGGTGACGAGACCCACTCTTATCACATTTGAAGATTGCGTGGCATCATCGGATGCAGGCATGCTGAATGCGTACTCTTTGTAGACTCCGCAGCAAGTCCCGTGTGCTGAGATGTAATACAGAGAGCTTTTTCGCTCCCGACGTCGCGGACAGAGACTGAACGGAAGGGAGGTGTGACTGGTTGGTTATCTGATGATGCGGAGACTTCTTCGTCGTGTGCCAAAGAGGAATGTGGAATTAAAAATGTGGCTGCATCCCTGTCGACATTGAGAGTTTTCCCTCCCTCCTTGAAACCTTGGGAATCGATCAAAATAGCGCTCAGCAAGAGGGTCGACATTTGTGGGGTTATAGAAAGATTCGAGGATAATTGATACAACCTTGCAACAAGAGGCGAGCAACTTCCAGCCGGTTCGACTATCCTGGGATCAGCTGTGTCCTTATATTGTCCTTGTCCTTCGTCCTCGTAGTGATCGACCACTACAACAACCAGCTGGCCCTAGCTGTAGCTTCTGTTACATAATTTTCATTCTACTTACATAATGACTAGGGACAAACACCAACCGCAAAAGATCGGAAGACAGCATTCCACACACTTGTGGCCAGCTGCTGTGATGAAGAGCTCTATGTGACAGTCAGCGTCCGAAGATTCCCGCACAATGATATCGTCAACGTCAAACACACTTCAATGCGCGACTTCTGCAGTGGACTCATGTGGCCACATCCGTCACGTACTATTCGGAATCGAGAATGCAATCAAGGAGGTGAAGGCATTGAGAAGTTGGAACGCAGCTCAATTTTTTGCTGAGCGCGAGCGCCCAATTTTGAGTACCCATGCAGTTGTGCCAAGCTTCAATCATCCCCTGAACACGCCGTGCAGTGAACGAGCTGTACGATATTGCTCATGTGCCACCATGCGTCATGCCCTGAAAGGATACGGGGGGCAGGTCAACCGTATCTTCGAAGAAAATGATCTACTGATATAAACAGCATGCTCGACGACCCAATCCAAGATTTTCTCGAACTTCCTACATTGACTCGGATGACGGGTGTTGAAGTTAGGGAAGGGGATCGCGTGGCTCTCTACCTAGTCCCATGTAATCATTGTTACGTCGGCATCGCACATGATCATGTGCTTGATCATGTCCGCGCAGTGATATGCAGTGCACACCATAAGCAAGCGGGTGTGTCAGGTAATAAAGAGTATTTACCAACGCGCGTACGGACTACTACGGGGAGTTCCTGGAACGAAGGTTCCATGGGCATATAGTACTCGAACCAAGAAGCTTTGCGAAGCAAGTTCTGCAGAAACATGAGCCTACAACGCTGAGACTAGCACAGTAGAGCGCACCAAACAACTCGATTGGCGAGTGAATTCCCAGGATACCATGAAACCTCCACCAACGTTGTCGGAATACCTGACTTTGGAAGTGTAAGGCTGTGTGAGAGTTCGAAAGGGAATGATGATCGCGACGAGTGAGAGGGTGATCGCGTCCGTATGTGTGGAGTCGGACGACGAGATAGACAGAAATAAGAGAACTTTGGCTGATAATGTTTGGGTCTTTGGACGCGAGGTAAAACACACTGGATTCGACAATCTATAGACTGGTACAGGGCGTCCTTATGTACTGTAGAGAGTGGCTCAGGTGGCTCGTAAGATATGTGAGAGGATGAAAGGGAACGTCGAGGATAAAGGAGTGAACGATGACGACGTAGTTCGGTGAGAAGTCCGTGCCCGCTGGGCACGAGATGACTGTGTGAAGAATGTGAAAGCCTGAAATGTTAAAAGGAAGAAATGAGGCGTTAAACTCTAAGTAAGAAGAAAAGAAATGTATCCGATGTCATATCGGATACGAGAAGTGAAAGCTTTCCGCACTGCGAATATGCTAGACGGACGCCGGATCAATCCACGCAGCGGGGGAGACACTGAGTACCGAGGAATGGGACTCCTTACAGAAGGAGAAAACGCTTCACCGGCTTTGCGCATCTCCTCAAGCGTCATTCGGGTTGGTGGCACTGGGTTTCGTGGAGGTGAATACCTACCAACGGCACACAATCGAACGACGCACCCTTGTCAGATATTCTGGCCCAAGCAGCATCGATTTCTAGCAAAGGAGGACCAAGATAAACAGAAGGAAAGTCGAGGGTTCCGTTAAATCTTCATCTTACAACAATGGGCTCGACGGCATCAATTGCTGGAGCTGCGAAGGTTGGGCTGGACTATACGTTGATAGTTCGACACTGTCTGCCTACTTACAGTATATAGAAATCTCCGAGGTCATTTAAGGCGAAAATATGCCCATACATAGCGTGAAAAAGAACATCGGTGTGCATATAAGCACGACGTGGCTCAATCGAGGCCACAGACAAAGAATACGGGACTTCGGATGAAGTCCTGCGCCGAACTGTTCTGCATGACCAACAAGTTCCACGTCGTCGTTGATAGCGTCAACATGAGAGTACAACAGGAGAGTACAGTGGATGATCTTCGACCATGACGGGGAAAGCAATTCGGACGGGAGGGGGCAGGGATTTGTGTAGTGGAAGCAGACACCGCTTCGCTATGGATGATTGATGTAAGCACGCTTTCTTAACTGATCAAAGAATACTTGGTAAGGGAGAGGTGGGTCAAGATCAGCTGATTTGAAGAAGCTCAAAGAAGCCTCTCTAAAAAGTTTCCGGACCTGGACCAGGACATTGGCATCTACCGCTCACGCACAGCTGGTGACTCAAACCATCACAGTTGATTTCACAGCTCGACTGAAATGAAGTATCGGTAACACTGCCCATCTCGCAAGATAATGCGAATTGACTTACTATCCTCTCAGACGATGTAGC
The DNA here is from genome assembly GCA_016628065.1 of Suillus lakei. NCBI lineage: Eukaryota > Fungi > Basidiomycota > Agaricomycetes > Boletales > Suillaceae > Suillus > Suillus lakei. The sequence continues at coordinate 32,372 of JABBWA010000397.1, forward strand.
CAGTCGTTAACAGCCTCAATACCTGGAGGGCGGTCAGCGTCGGTCCGAAGTATTGAGCTACCAGAATATGGGAACCCCGGGATAAAGCGATGCCAGTGCTCAGCTGAACTAGATAGAGAGATGAACTTCCACATTCGATGCCTTAGCGCTTCCTCGACCGATATCGTGAAAAGACTAGAAAAATTCCCCATCTCGCGTAATGATAAGTTGGAGAGAGCAAAAGGGTGTACAGATGTAGCAATGATGACCGAAAGCACAATTGCTGTTGATGTAATAACCATCGTCAGCTCTCCAGGATAATGCGTCCATAAGTTACCGCCTCGATTGAGTGGAGCAACCAAGCAAGTAGTCAAAGTAGACAGCTGCACCAAGGAATCCGTATCCACAGGATAATAACCTGATTGCCGATGATAGTTGTGAGGCGCAGGAAGTTGGTGGGTACCCGAGAAATAGCATAAGCAAGAACCAATACTGGCACTCGGATAGAAATATGATCTGCATATTTGACGGAGCACGAACCATGCCGCTTAATACTGCCTGAACCTTGGGGGAATATAAAAGCATCCGAGCGGGTCGCGTATCCCGGCTTCAAGGCTACGTGACTATGAGTGCGCCAAATGCATGCAGTGAGTCAACACATTGAGTTGTTTGGTCCCCTTGTCCTCGGACACTTGAAAGTGAAGATGTAAGGATGCGCTGAAAATGAACTTAGAATATGTCTGTGCATGCTTGAGCTTGAGCCCTCTTGATCAAGCCTCAGTGAATGGGGATCATCAAGATTCAACTTGAACTTAATATTTTGAACGTGTTGTGATCACGTGTTGAAGAGATAATAGAAGCGCTGACAGCCCTAATGCCGCATCTGAGCTCATCAATATTTGCGGTCGCCGGTGACCTCCCTCCTTCATTTCCCAAGCTTTCACTCATCCAGCATGTCCATACCTGAGTGTCATTAATTGTACATTTTACCAATAGCTGAGATACCCTGGATATGAAGCAAGACAAACGCGGACAAGAGCTACCATCACCCATATACGAGTCTCAGCCTCCGCCCTGGCTACCTAAGTCTCACAGGACTGCTGATGTCGGTGAGTACCTTCACCTACATAAGGAATCCTACCGAATTATTCTCATGCATCTCTAGGATACCCTGGTTTTCATCCGCCCCGCCTAGGACAGGATGAGGATGTTTTGTCCGACAAACATATAAAGGACGGCTTCTTGTTACCGCTTCCCGTATCTGTAAGTGCGAGGTTGATTAATATCAAGTTATATGCCTGATGATAATAAGGATGAACATCAAAGCGCTGCGGCTACATTTCTACAGCAGGATGCAAAGGGTGGCCACATGTTCGACCAGAGCGTGCTCGCAGACCTCGAGCACCTCATGAATGATATCTTTACTCGAAAGGCAGACAGTGTGGTTGCCATACAGTAAGCTGAATATCTTGGTACTGAACTGCATCCAACGTTTTCGTAGGTCTTCAGCATTCAAGATTCCTTCACGAGTCACCATGAGTGATACCAAACGACAGACCTGGTTCGCCGAACTCGCAAACCCCGATGTGCCCTTGAGTAAACTCGGAAAAAGCGTGCCACATGGCGCCAAAGGACACGATCTACTCGACCTTCTTCATACCAACAACGTTGCCATACCTCGTGCGGTCTGGTTTCTTCGAGTGTTCGGCGCCAATGAAACTGTGAGTGCTGATGTGGTATTTCTCAACTGCGTGATTTATATGATAAAAGGCTGGTCTGAGAAACAAACCGTCTTACAATCCCACCCAGTACAGCGTAGATTGGGCGATAGTGGTGACAAGCTATATCAAGAAACAGCTTGCTGACATTGCTCTACCGAGCGCCCCTAGACCCGGAATGAATATCAAACAGACATTTAAAGGTGTCCTTTCTGACGTAGAAAGCCGAGACAGATGGGTCTCCCGTTTCACGTACTGGTACAGTGTTTGATTCAACGATTCAAATATTCGCTAATAAAGTTAGTCTGAAACTATTGCGACCGTTCTATGATGAGGGTCTCGTAGATCATCGCACTTTCCTTACATGGATTGTCCTCCAGATGGCAGCCTGCAACCTTGCTCAAGCAGGATTTGTAGCACATTTGGCTGATGAATATCTCGACGGAATCCTTGAAAAGCGCCCACTCGCGAAACCCCTTTTAGATGCATGCATCGCGAAATTGAATGAAGTAAGTTTTATGGCCATATAGATCCATTTATCGCTAATCGTTCCAGGTTAGGACGACTTCCGCTCAGGGTCACCTGGACAGGCTTGAAGAGATTTTGAAGTCTCTGATTCAGGTATGCATCAACCTCCGCGTTACTATCACATAATTAAACATCCAAAATCAGCGCATCTGCGTAGCCCTTCCGGATACATTCGTTTCTCCCAGCACATGGCTAGCACATTCATCGATCTTGTGTTCAGCACTTGCGGGCCCTGCTGATGGTGGTCCTAGTGACTGTCGACGACGTGATTTTCAGCAGTTAATTTCAGATAATCTGATTGATATTCAGCGTCGCAACGACGCCATGCTATTTCGCAATCTCCCACCACGAAAACTCGAGCGTCTTGGATCCTTAGTCCTTGATATCCAAATTCTAAATTCGATCTGCAGTAGCACGGACATGTCCAGTATATCGTTTTTTCCTTCTCAAATCCCTAATTGCACATCAAGCTCAAGCTTTGTCGACAAACTCAACACTTTGTTAACGTGGGCTGTGACGCCACTGCAGTATGGCTCTCATCGTTCGTATGCAGCTGTGACGCTACTCCAAGCATATCATGAACGTAATGCACGCCGCGAACTATCTTCAGCCACACTTCACGACCACCTTTTCGCTTGGCTCGACTCCAAACCTATTGCCCGAGAGGCTGGCAATCTCAGGGCAGTAGCTGGTCTGTTCGGGAAATTAATGAAGAGCGGGCTCTTTGATTATGCAGCTTATGTGCAGAGACTCGTTGCAAGAGGCGAAGAGGGACTATCTTTGAGCGAGGTATATTGTATGCCATATCGATGTTGTTCTCTGACTCGTATTATTCTTCAGCCTGACGAAACGGCTTCCTTTCATCGTAATTTCCTTCGCTGGATACCGTTACACAACACGACATCATCTCTTTCAAACCAGCGGAAAGTCATTGTCTACGGGGCGCGTGCACGACAGACCCCTGAAGATGTCTGTGAACGTGAAATGCGAAGGGAAATCCGCGCAATATTGCCACTTGTGTTTGGCGGTATGTAGGACCAACGTTTTCATTTCGTATTGCTAATGAATCATAGGTGACACCCTTCCGCCTTCGGTTTCTATGTCATCTCTCCGAACCAGCTGTCCTACTGTACTCGACGCACCATGTTTTGAGCAAGTGCGAACGTTCAAACAGTGGTTGCTTCCGAATTTCCACAAATTTGCCTCGAGGTACGCAAAATCAACCCCTTTATATCCTGTGTTGACCGAGTGCGCAGATCGGAATCATTAGATGACATTAGTGCTCTGAAGACATACAGTACAGCGGTCGAACTTCTCAGATACACTCATAGCTACAGCTCCTTACTGGAGGTGTGTGTTCTGCTCATGTTAACGTTTGAATTATTGATGGCTCTTATGCAGCTGAGTCTCTCGGTCTTGTCACAGACATCCCACGCTGAATTACTGACGGCCGTCGGCGAGGTTTTCCACCGCTTCGCAACTATATGGACGGCAATGAACGTCACTGGCATAATTACTTCCGCCCTCTATTCTACTCATTTGCTTTGGCGAACGCGAGGGGGAAAAACTAGATCTCTCCTGACCTTAATTATTGAGATGGACGGTGGGCGACAGCTGGATGCGACGGCCAGAACTCAGGTAGATAACGACATTGCGGCGTTCACTCACGCGCTGGCTCCTAAGACAGATCATTCAGGGGCCGTTCCGTCAGCCATGCCCGAAATTTTACTTCTAGCTGAAGATTCCAAGCCGGACTGCTCCATCGATTCTCGCATATAGCCTCTGGTACAGATATCGCACGTCCGGAGACTGGGCATGGAAAGTCTGGGACAATATTGTTGCTTCGTTACGCCAAGTTCCCGTCATGAGCGAGGACCATGAACGACGTCATACGTACGCACTTCGCTATGGTCAGTTTCTACTCAATGTCCACCACCACCTTCCTGGCGGCATCGATAATGACGTGCTGCAATGGTTTCTTGGAACTGGAAAAAGTGAAGTGCTAGGATTGACGCCTGACACATGGGATGTGCTTAGAGTCGTCCTTCTCTTCCTATGTGTCCATGGAGCGCTATCGACAACCACGCTGCTTCAAGGACTAGTTTACCCTGCCTGGCAACTGGGAGCCGATGCAGGCCCGCTCTACCAGCCACAGAACATGGAGACTTTTATTCAGGCAGCCAGCGAGCTTTTTGACGCACTCATGCTCCAGGAGGATTGTTTCATCAGCCCGATTGTCCCACAAGAGCTCCTCGATGCACAACGTATCCATACTTGGAGACAGGACGCCTTCCGCGAACCTCATTTCACCCTTCTGGCCAGTAATATACCAAATTTAGTGCTCCTGGAACACAATAATGTCGTTTCAGACGAACTTCGCAGAATTGCGCGAGACCTTCGCCTGCGGACGTGCGAGAGTCGCGATATCAGGCAATCATGCTATCGTAATCTTGACGCTGTCCGCAGGGGCTTCGAACACCCAATTCAGTCGGGAATGGTCGCAGAAACGCTTTGCGAACCGCTCGTCAACGCGCTGAAAATGATTTTGAGTGAATCAAACGAAGGTGCGTGGCAGACATGGTATAGAATGAGCTCTGAGATTCACGTTCAATCGTAGATACAGATGTTAACTCATTCTTAAGCACTGGAATATCATCTGTTCTGAGTCCATGCAGACTCGCGGCGACTGCTGTTCAGCTGCAGTTTGGGCTGAGACAACTCGGAAGGGCGCTTGCTTGTGAGTCGACGAAACAGGGTGCAAGTGCATCGCTCGACAAAATGACATCCTTGATCTTCCACCACTCGATGGCCTCAGAAGAAGCATACTTCATCGCGGAGATGGCGAGGGGTGTCGATGGACCAGTGGCGATTAAAGTAAGTGATTTTATACTTGATTTGACACGCATAATGAAAGCGACGAGTAGTTCATAAATAACGGCTTCAGGAGTATCGTTGATATTCTTAATCAAGCCCCTGCTCCTTCGACTCCCGAATCATTACTGGTGCGGGTTAGTCGTGCAGGCGAGGTGCTTCGTGTACTATCACATGTCTCAGAGCCACTGCGAGAGGAAGGAACTGGACTGGATCTCGACGTCTCAACGCAAGAGCGTCTTGCGAAAACTATTCTAGAGTCGCTTCAATTCGCAAACGCGACGTTCTCCAAAACGGCTGATTATTCTCTGCGCATCATCACTGAAGCTGTCATATTTCTGGCTAGGCTCCTTCAATTTGACCTCGGTTTCCCCGGGATATGGACGACACACTTTCGAGAAACGTGTGAGAAGATGGCGCCAGTTCTCTTTGACCTTGTCTTGGTATGTACATAACGTATTCCGTACGTGAGCTCTGAGATAATACGATCGCAGATTCATGCATGTGGCCCTGCGCACGACGCCGTTGCGTTCACACTTCTTCTTGATACTTTGTACTTTCTCATCGATGGTATGCTGACCTCCAATGGCTGTGTTCTACCTCGTCTAAACGTAGTTATCATAGATCTTTTCCTGCACTCCAAAACTTCATCGCCAGACCCGTTCAAGTACTACCCCACAAAACTTCAGTCACCCCATCTGCATTCCCTCCCTAGTTCACATCGTGCACGACTTCTGGCTCTCTTTCCACATCTCCGGCCGAATGCAGTTGTCGAAGACCTCGCCCACGCTCATCGAGACAGCGCAGGCCTCCTCGTTTATAGTGCACCCGTTCAGAACCGTCCATGGGAATGGATCGAGAACCTCGACAAAGATGATGGCATGGTTCGAAACACTGCCTCACTGTCGCTCGAACTGTTCGGGGCGAAGGCCACAGGCGACCATTTGATCGGCTATGTGCAGGATGAAGAGCGCTGCATACCATCGAGACTGGAAGGTATCTTCGAGGACAACCTAACGGCCGAGAGCGTCTTCCGTCGAGACTGGCGTGAAACACGACTTCCGGCGCATTCCGACGTCCGTGCTGGGGAGCGTGGTGTAGGAGAGGGGGCCGATGAGCTGAGAAATCTGCCTACTTTTGGATTGCAGAAGCCGGGGTCGAGAAGGGTGTCGCCTGCCTCGTCTGTGCTTTCTCGGGGATCAGTCAGCTCGGTGCGTCGTAGTCCCGGGTCGCTCTCGGGCAATCGGTCCGCCGTTTCCACGAGGGAATGCACTGGAGAGAGTGGTATTGGTTCTGGTCCTGCGGCAGGGCGCAAACGAAAGGCTTCGGCTTCTGTGGATGATGACGACGAGGTCGAAATAATTGAAGGGCCTGTACCAGCACCGAAGAAACCAAAAGTGAAGCCAAAACCAAAAAAAAAGTAGCACATGTTCCCGACTCGTCTTGATCAATTGTTCATCAGCATGTTGTCTTGATTACATTGTATCTGGTATAATGCCTATAGTGCAGGTACTGTACCATAGTTTATTTATGGTATACATCTGTATGATAGAATATACAAATAACGTAGAAGGTTGAAGTATTTGGATCAAGTACACCGCGACGCTGACTATCGAGGGAAAAAGCCGTCAAAGGGACCCGCCCCACGACCAAGATTAGAAGGCTCCCGGCGAGTGTCGGGTTGGCCAAGGACGCTCCCGACGATGGAAACCATGTCCTTGACTACATAATTTACAACTGGTTTTCCCGTGATCTCCTTCCGACATCCTGGACAGGTATACTCCGGCTGCTGCCGTCGCAAAGTATTAATTGCCTGTAGTTGCATCTGAATCGGATGCGAGACGTATGGACCAATGGTCTGAAGAACTTGGGGAAAATTCCGAGGCACGGGTTCCCGGTTCATGTTGTACGTGGGATGTGCGCCAATATGTTGGGGAGCTTTGCGTCGAACCAACCTTTGAGGCATCCCTCGCAGTAACAGTGTCCACAGTCAAGGAGTCTAGGGTAGAATAGTTGGTACACAGAAAGCTACTGAAAATGAGAACTTACAGATAAGGAGAGTACATCAAATGCGCGCATATACCACAAGACAGCACGTCCCCCACCTTGGTAGCATCCTAAATAGAGGACTGAGAGAGCATGAGGAAAGACAGAAAAGAGCACGTACAATGGACAATTCTGATCTGTCTTTCGCTTGTAAAACGCAAGTTTCTCCTGCTGCAACTGGATTTCCTGACGGCCAGCACTGATTTCTTGACATCGTGCGGCAAGCTCTTGGCTTTGCTCCTTAATACGCTTCTTCGAATTGTCAAGTTGTATACGCTGGTCAGCGAGCTGCCGTTCTAGGTGCTCGTTCATCTAAACCCCTTCCGTCAGTGGCGGAATTGAAATTCTTATAATCCCAGTAACGTACCTGCTTCAATTTCGAATTCTCCTGCTGCCAATGAGCCTTCGGATCTATGCCCCGGCATTTTGAGAAGTATTGGTCCTTCATCTGATGAGGATATCTCTATAACCTCGGCTATCGGAAACGGCTTCTTCGAAAGCTTCCCTTTGGATCTCGATGATGAACCAAATTTGCTCGGTCGGGCATCCTCGTCATCCGATGACACAACGATAACTTCAGGGATAGTAGCCACGCTTGATTGTGGTTTCGAGCGGCTGGGTAGAGTTCGTAATTCTGTTCCGTGTGGACGAGAGCGCTGTTGGCTGGACGAGCGTATAGCAGGCATCTTGACGCAGTTAGAAAGAATTGTAGGATGTGTTGCGAGTTAAGGAGAAACTGTAAGAACTTAGAAGCAACCATAATTAATTAGTCTCACTTAAGTACCACTGAATTGTG
>JABBWA010000398.1:0-40199 GCA_016628065.1 Suillus lakei
TTTCAATAATCTAAATACAGCTGTGCTCGGTGACTCAGGAAAGCTCTATGTATCACAAGATGTAATACCCATATATAAGGAGATACTTTCTTTTGCAACGATTATCACTCCCAACTGGTTCGAAGTCGAGTGAGCGCGTTATCGTCATATGTTAATGGTATCTGATATGATAAAGGACTCTTACCGGTATACCACTTCTATCTTTAAGCGCTCTTCGTGACGCCTTATCCATCCTACACAAACACGTTCAACACGTCGTCATTTCCTCTATCCCCTTACGACCATGGTTATCCAAGGTCCTACCTGAAACCATGCAGCCTCCGGCCTCCGCAGATAACCAGCAAGCTTTTCTCCTCTGCATTTCCTCATCCCACACAGGAGCGAGCTCTCACTCTACAGTACACGCTAGGGTCGTCCCACTGATCCCAGGATACTTCTCCGGAGTCGGCGACTTATTCTCCGCACTGATACTGGGGCACTTCAACACGTCCCCATCGCCTTCAGACGGCAAACTTCATTCAGCAACACAGACCCCATTGTCATTCGCCGTCGCCGCCGCTCTGCACAAGACACATTCGATCCTTGAGTTCACTAACTCCTTTGCAGCACGACTTCCTCCTGAAGACCGCACAACTACTGATGATGAGCGTGACGCAGCTGAGCCTGTGCGAAAGCTCAGACGAATGAGAGGCAGAGAGCTTAGACTTGTGCAAGGCCGCACATATTACGGGAGGAATGGAGGAGGGGCAGGGGAGGGATCTGCAATTTTGGGATGGATTCTGGAGCTCGCGTTAAAGAGATGCCAGTGTAAGGATATCATATTCTTTACGCGCCGACTAATACTTCAGATCGAAGCGCAACGTTCCTAGTGCGTCATCGATGCGAAGAGAGCTTTTCGCATCCGACCCACTCAGATACTTCTTCTACATCATCCTTTCCTTCGTGCTCATAGTTGTGTTCTTTTATCGTTTCAACTATTTCACATCGTGTAGGGCACGCCTTTGTCTCTTATCTTTTCCTTCATTCCATGCCCAAGCACATGAGCCGCTCGCTACGATATTTACGACCCTCTGTAACAGTTGTATATCTCGTCGAAACCAGTGTGTTTCACCTCACAGTCCAAAGTCCCAGTTTCAAACGATATCAGCCAAAAATTCTCTTATTTCTGTCTATCTCGTCGTTGTCTGACCCTACGCAAACGGACGCGATAATTCTCTCACTAGTCTCGATCTATCTTTTCCCCCTTGGAACTCATAGTCAGCCTTACACCAGTTTTCTCAGTTCTGCACGTAATTTATCGCATTAACCAGTCAGACTTAGTTTGTTCTTGCTTTTCTGAGAAATCAAATCTAACGCATTGATGTCATCATCTCGGTCACGACGACTTGCAATCTACAACGTTTGACCCCTCTAAATCCGAAAGCACTACATTAGTGCACACTGAATAAAACGAGCATAAAGTATATATACTCTATAGACAAGCTAGCACCGTACTACGACCCCACCCCATCCTGCTGCACATTTTCTATCGGTGTCGACAGTGCCGCATTCCCCAACTGCTCCTCCGTCATCCGTCTGCGCCGCTCCCCCACCTTCCATATCACATCCTTCAACTCCTGCACAACCTCTCCACCTGGTCCCCATCGCTCAATCTTAGACGCATGCTCATCAACCCCAACTACACCACCCCCACTCTCCCGCCGTGCCTTCGCAAGCTTTATCCGCTCCTCCCTCGTCATCTTCGAACGCTCACGCGTAAACGCCGGCGAATTCCCCGTCTCAGCTTCAAATACCTGTTCGATGCCAGGCGGAGGCAAATGATGTGACGATGCGGCGAGCAGCAGAGGAGACGATGCATCATCTACATCGAACGTCTCTCCAGATGGTGAGATTACTGTCAGCCCAATGTCCTCGTTTTGCGCGTCCATGCCTGGTGATGCTTCCTCGGGCTTGTCAGAATCGTCGCTGCCCATGTCAGGAGCTAAGGTGGGCAGATCCTCTGGTTCCTCTGGGGAGGGGCTGGGCGGGTGTACGATATTTGTAAGCCTCTCCCGACCACGCTCACACTCCCGTAAGGCAAGACCGATCTCGCGCCGCAGGCGTTCATAGGCCAGAAGAGCAGGGTGACTAGAAGGCTCTTCGATGGAGGACGTCGACAATTGTACAGAATGCCCGAAAGGTGTCTCTTCTTTCAGCGAGGTCACGCATTGCTCGAGGTGATCTCGTGCATCATTAAGAGCAGAAGAAATAGCATCAACGTGGGCCGCAAACCGAGCAAGGTCACTGGGCAGTGGCGCATAGGACGTGATTTGGGAGATCGAGTGCGACAGAGGGCGAGTGGAGAGTGGAGGCGATGGTAATGAAGAAACTTGCACGTCGGATGAAGAATCCGATGCAGCTGCGTCCTTCAAATGCTGTTCCTGTTCCTCCACCTCATCCAGAACCTCAGTAAGTCTCGAGGAGGCATCGACTAATGTTGTCGTTAGGAGGCTCATGAGCGAACGCACATCCTCCCAGTAAGCATCATCTTCATCCCCTTCAAAACGAAGAGCTAATAAATGAGAACATGCGTATCGTTTCGAAGCAAGCGCGCTCTGAAGTGACTGCTTCAAAGATGAAAAGGAGAGCGGATGTCGGCTTGTTTGCATGCTTGTGTATTTCGACGCAGGGGACATTGTTGGAAGGTGCCTCGAGTCAGACTTACTCCTCAATAATGAGACGGCAGAATTCCGGGGTGGCGTCCAAAATTTGCTCATACCCTGACTGTGGCGCTTTCGGCGTAGATCGAGGGCAGCAGCACCAAAGCAAGCGTCCTCATCCTCTAGTAGCGATGAAGGCCCTAAGTGAGTGTCATCCTCCTCGACCACATCAAGGAGGGGTTGGAGAGCTGATGGACTCGTGGGCGCGCTGACACTGCTTCGTCGTGATGGTGACGCAGCACCAAGGAGTGCGCTAAGATCTGATCTCCGCTTTTCTCTCCTCTTTGCAATGTGGGACATAGGACTTCCTGCCTGTGCAAGAGCAGAGTAGGACCCATTCCACGTTGACCTCTTGTAATCGCGGACGGAAGTAAAGTTGTCGTGTTGCCGAGATCCAGGCAGAGAAAGCGGCCGGTTGTGGTCACTATTCAGAGAGAACGTGAGTTTCATAGGTGATGGCGGAGCATACATCTCCGAAAGCTGCGCAAGCTCGGGTGGAGATACGATGGCTGAAAGCAGTTGACGAACGTTGTCGCATTGAGTTTGGGTCGTGAGCAGGGAAGTTGATAGTGCCACCCTAAGTGACGAAGAAGTCATTATGGGGGATGATGGTCCATGGAAGATGCTGTAGAGGACCCAGTCAAGGCACGCATTTCGATGATGTCACATCAATTACCTTCGCTCTTCATTTTCTAGGGTATCAAGGGTATCTTGAACAACGGCGTCCCACACCTTGCCCGCTATGATTAAATTTTGCAGTGCTTCCAGAGACTGCAAAAGGAGTGGTAAGTTCGTTGCCAATAAATTGAAATTGGGAGGCTCACAGGTGTGATGATGTCAGGTTTAGAGTGTAGATCCAATCGATGAACGTGCATATAATACAGTGTGCAAACGAGCAACAAAACAAACAAGGAGTAAAATCGAGCGCTGAGCGCTGCAACAGCAAGAGTGATGGAAAGGGTTACGGGCCATACATGTAGTTCGGGTTCGGCGGGTATTGTTAGGGAAATTTGATCAGTCGCTGTGCTTTCAGCCCCACTGGTACTTCTGCTGTGATTGCTCGCGAGTCTACCAGGAATTTGGGGTGAAAACGAACGGCGGTGTGGATGAGGGACGGGGGTGGTCGCGAAACCCGGAGATAGGAGAGAGGATGTGATGACACCATACTTGAAACGCTCAGCAAAAGCTTGTGTACGCTTCGAGACCCGGTCAGATGTGAAGAGCGAGCTTAGGAACTTCATGACATCGCAGGTGAGTGAAGAGAGATGGATTGACCGAGAATATAATAATATATACGCTCAGGAACGGTGTTATGACTACGAAGAGTAAACATACCTGAAGCACGCCAAAAATAATGAAACATATTTTTTCCACTTGGGCACTGTACTTGTAAACTGCTGGCGACTCCGTGAATGAGTGCTGGAGCATTGAGAACAATGGACAGCTTCCAGGCATTTGCTCGGGAGCTTCACCCGAATCTGCGGCGAAATAAGAATGAGCAGTGATCTACAAGGATGTTTAGCAACAGTTTGTACCTGTCAAATACTCTTCTAATGGATGTCCGTCATAGTAAGGCTGGGCCATGAGCTGAAGTTGAGGCGTTCAGTAACGATCGGTTGGCGATATGAGCACTGGTTTTCGTGATGCGCTCGTGAAGAAAAAACCGGTTATTAGGTGAAAAGAGAGGACAGCTCCAATGAACTAGTGAGGAAATGATGAAGAATGGCGTATGGTAGTGTGTAATTAGCGTCCTTAGCTATAACGCCCAGTCCTGCGCAAACAGTCTTCCTCGGGGACAAGAGCTACACTACTATTTGCTTACCTAATCTTTCGCTCCCATTGTGTTACTTACCAAGTTAGCATGTTGGCATCATGCCACTCGGAATCCAGGCTCAGCTTCTTGAGATCGACCACAGAATGAATACTGGGAGAAGCAGCATGCCCTCCTTGAGTTGTTCATATCGCCAGAATTTTATGGCTATCCGATACCTTCTCGTTGGCTTAAGTATACGATTTATGACGACTGGAATGATCCTACTAGCAGTAGACAGGGTCCTCAGGCTCATGTTTGCCTGCATGTTCAGATTCTGTTCGTGCGGAACCACCTGCTGTTGCAAATAGGACAGGCTTGGCACCAGCTCCACCGCTGCGGTTTTCGTGTGACGTTGCAGAAACACTAGCTTTCACATGATCGGTAAGCGCTAGCGCTTGAATGTTAATAGAATCTCTCCAGCGCGGAACCGCATATCGGGTCCACCCGCAAACACGACCGTCGGGCTCCACTGGGTGGACTACTAGAACGCTACGTGCACTGTGTCATATCCTGATACGAACACCATTTCTTTTCAAACAAGGAATCGATGAAGACTAACTCCGGTCGCATTCAGCAGCCCGTACTTTACACGAGTCGCCGGATCTACATAACTCCCCAGAAGTTCATAATAGAAGAGAACATCGGATGCACTGTTTTGAATGGATGTCCAGAACACGCGGTTGAATTGATCAATACTCGTGGAGGCAACGAAGTATCGATCAGCCCCCCGATTTGCCGTCGAAGATAGTTACTCTTGCTATGGTATCCAGAAAAGTACATTCCCCACACATATCTAGCGACCTCACAGAAGTCCTGTGTGTCGGAATAACATCCTGGCGTGCATTCCTCATGCCCGGATAAAAGCGAGCTGGCAGGTACACGGGGATGATTCTCACTTCCTTTTCCCTCGCCAGGGCCCATTCGGTCACGATCCTTGGGGCACTCAGAAAAGCTAACTATGACGATCCTGTTCCAAGGATCTGCCGTTTCCGATGACGGCGTGTCTATTTGTTGCCAAAGTTGAGTTAAAGTTAACCGCGCACTGCCATTGACAGGACCAGTTTACCAGACCTAAGCGGGATCGAATGTGCGCCGGCAATTTGACAGAATGACATGGCAGTTATTCTTACGATTGGAAATGAACTTCTTCTGATGCTGGAATGTGTCCGGGAAGGTGGAGGCTCTGAGACAGATATTTTGGGTTGAATGTCAAGCATTGCCCTAGATGGCCTACTTGTGGGCGCACTGACCTCACACACAGGAACCTGCGGCGTATCACTTACAACAACATAGTACAGGGGTTTGTGGGCGACTAATTATATGAAAGTCTATGCGTTATGACACTCTTACCACTTGCAGGATAATCGGATAGCAAAGTAATACTAATATATACAGTAGGTCAGATATAATCGTTCTGAATCCTGACCATCATCGTATGTATACCTTGATACCAAGCACTTGTGGGGGATCCAAAAGAAATTGTCGGGAGACAGAAGCCTGAAGATCAGCAACAACGACCTTCAATAATCGCCCTGGAACGTGCTTGGACTTGCGGGTATTCGCTGGGATCCAACCCATAAGTCGCTGACATGCGATCTAACATACAGGTTGTCGACGAAGGTTGTCAGTATACATTATTTTTTCTTCAATGTATCAGCAGGGACCACGGCCATCGAATTCAGGAGGACGTCGTTGCAGAAGTTAGCCCTTAATATCTCCAACCAAGGAAGTCAGCGGAGCAAAGCTGCAAGGCACTCTAATCCCTTGCAAGATAATTACTGTAGATAGCAATATAATACTACTACATACCGTACATACTCGGCCCTGACCAACATCATGCGTCTAGGGACCCTTGATATCAACTTGCCAAGCACTTGTGGGGAATCCAAAGGAAAATATGGAGACGGAAGTGAAGGGCAGATAATCGATACAAACATCTACAACGTATGGAAGAGCTAATCTGATTCGGTTCACATTTCCTGAAGCTCTCTGCCACCTTCTGGGTCATCGAGGTTATCTCGGTCTGGAGGTGGCAAGCAGTATGCTTCTGCAAATGCTTCAAGTTGTCGGTCCACCTCACGGCTGAGTTCGTGTGTCGAATAGGAACGCGTTGAGAGACCTTTCAGGTTCAGGACCAGGCGCTGACCGGCCACTGAAAGTAACGGACCCGAAAATCTACATAGGATAAATTGACAAAAAGTGATGAGGTCACATTGATGGCCGACGCACCCTTTAGGTAGGAAATTGTTTGGATCCTATGGATTGTCTCGTGTCACTCAGGGGGAGGAAAACTGTCATGAGTAAGAAAGACTGACGTTCTCATACATAGTCCTAAACCATGACACCATAAGCAGATGGAAGGGGTTGAGAGTTCGAGTAGGTCTCACCAGGAGGCGATAATCAAGACATTATTAAACATACTAAACTGGTTCTTCTTGTCGGGAATGTGTTATATTATAATTTTCTACACTCACGACAAAAAACATGGTTGCTATTAAATCATGGTCAATTACAGATGAAACTCCTCAGATCCGCGCGAGCATGCTCACCATCTCGAACAAGTACATGGAGGAGGTTGGAAGGGTAGAGTCCCCGAAATTCCCTGGAGTATCTCCAGAGACTTCGCGTTGTCAACACAAAGATTGCCGCATCAAGGATAAAGCTTCATAATTTTCAGCATGCCCTACGAACACGGAACACAACATGCTAACCTTCCGAGCCAGCAGAGCCACTAGCATTGTAATATGACCCATAAGATTTCCGTCAATTCATCAACTTGAAATTATATAGCTGCCAACTAACCATAAATTCTTTAAAGTGGTGGTCTATTAGTCCGCAGACGAGGAATGACAACCACATACTTGGCATCGCCGACACGCAGACCTTGGCCAAGTCGAGGTACTCATATTCCTCACCTGCCCGAGCGCAACTACATCAGCAAATATTAAAGGTGGACAGCAAGGAGGCAACCTACTAGAATCGTGTTTTGCGCCATACGTTGCTGCACCCAGCAGTATAAGAACACAGAACACGTAGCTCCCGACAAGGAATTTTGTCATGCCCCTCTGGGTTCCCCAGATGGCCCACGCACGCACGAGCACAAGTACTGAGGAACAATTTTTAGCACAAGCCACGATTATAAATGAGACGCACGCACTATGAATCGACTCTGAAGATAGGATCATAAAAAAAGAGGTGGTAAGGGAATACCTTTGGCAGAACTGGTACATCAAAACCCGTCCATCAATGAATGTCTACTCGTCGAGTCGTGAAACTGTAACATACTAACTGGTTATGCGCGAGGAGGCCAGCCTCTTCCAGCCGAATTAAAGTCTGCCCAGCAAGGTTTCCATATCGGTTGATGAGGAATATGACTTTCACGACTGTCCAGGGGGCATTCCAAATGTACCAGATCTGGAACCAAAGATATGTTTTCAATATTATGCATGCCAAGCAGCGAACTCACTTCATCATTGATGGTCAGAAAGTAATCGTAAACTAGCACAGTGTGGCCAGCTGCGGAGAGTGTTCTAGACGAAAAAAAGTTAGAAGATAAGGATGTCGCAAGAGACATTGACCTACTTCCGTACCCAGAGGTCGTAAAAGAAATCGAGCGATGGAAACATGAGCAAATGAGCACCTAGCAGTATTCTGACACAAATAATGATAAAGGCCCAGCGATCCCAAGGGACTCAATGCCATATCTGTTAAGCTTTATATAGGGTATACAGAGACATGCCAAACTCCAATGACATGAGCAACGACGTAAGCGGAGAAGCTTTGAACCTGACGTGAGTGGGTGAAACGATAGCAGGTACTTGCGCTACTTGGCGAGGGTGAACGCTGAGCGCTGAGACCAGTCTCCACGGCGTTACCAGGGATGGATGCTAACATCAGTCTTTGCAGTACTTGTTGCCAGCAGTGTACATATCGGGGAGGGTCACCCTGAAGACGCTTAGTACACACCCGTCCGAAGACGTCAAATTCAAGGAAGTGAGCAAGAACAATGTCACAGATTGCCACTGTTCGTAAACCAGTGCAGTGCCCGTAACTTCAATTACATGTTCAACGGGTTCAAACTGAGTGACATTACTATCAGATAAGAATAGTCGGTGCCTAACCACCATGTTGATGGAGCTCAAAGAAGCACATTTCGGCATTGCATATAGATAGATCGTCAATAACGCGTAACAAGCCGACGGTACGGTTTGACTCCCAGAAAAAGCAGGAAGGTGGGTGGATTTAGGTTGGGTTACACTTACGATGAGGTATCACGACTACCAGCTGCTCAGATCTCAGAATTCTGTTCCAGAACACGCCAGGTGGGCTCATATAAAGGCGAGAACCGTTGACAACTTCTTTGGCAGGTACCCGGGCCGGTGAGAATTCTGATTGGATGTTTCCGGCAGGTGGCACTTCATTGATTTCGCTAAGTTGACGTTGAATAGTTTCGCTGGGATTAAATACCACACGAGACGCGCTCAGAGATCTAGAGGTGTCGAAGGCCGTACTACAATCATTCCCAGGGATATGCAAACTTTTAGTAAAACTTTTGTAGCTCCTCAATCACATCACATTTTCTTTTCAAAATTTGCCCCATCATGGATTCGTATTTTCTCGACATGGATATTATTTTTCACCGATTTTTAGGATGATGCGGTGTAGTGTCAGAGCAAACCCGAGAAATTTAAGGTCTTCCTGCCGATCTGCGTATTTTACTCCGCAACTAGAACTGTCGAAGTTGTTTGCTGCACATTGAGGAGGATTTGCGGCGAGCTACCACCATTTCATCTCTCGCAGCTGCAACATCCAATAAACTTTTATTGGGTGACTTCCCGCAGCGATTATAACGTCGTTCTAAATCTAAATCTATGTTCTGAAGTCCTCGTGCCGACGTGCCGCCGTCAAACGTCAGTGTATTGCAAGACCGCATGTCAAAACACCCAGTTCTAGAGTGATATATAGAAGGGGTGTAGCCCGCCCTGTGTCTGCAGCCCTGTGGCTGCAGCGGGTCTCGATCGCCCAGGGTCAGCAGCAGGTCTCGCAGGGACAGGAGAAGCAATGGAGCTTGCGCGCCCGAGGTCGGCAGCAGGTCTCGCACGCTCGGAGTCGGCAGTGAGTCTCGCATGCTCCCAATATTCAGCGTCACGCACTCTGGGGGCCAGCGACCGGTCTCGCCCTTCATGGCTCTACAGCCAGTCTAGCCCGTCCGGGATTTGCAACCAGCGTTGCCCATCCAGGGTCAGCAACCAGTCTCGACCATCCGTGACCTTCCTGAGTCTGCAGCCAGTCATCCCCTCCATGGGCTGGCAGCCAGACACATCCGTCGAGGCTCTTTAGTCATGATTGTAAATCTAAATTGTGATCTCCCCGGAGCCATAGCATCCTCACAAGAACTGACAGTGGCTCCAGTGGCTGGATGAGGGAAGCCAACGAGTCTTTTAATCTCTGGGGGTCCTGCAGTTGCATAGCTGGACTCTGTCTATTTAATTCTGAGAGCGCATCGAGAAGGGTCGTACTTTGAAATCTCCTTCATCATCAAGCGGAGAGAGGGACCGGCGAGGAGGGAGTAGGGTTATGGCATATTGCATACTCCTCGAGGGAGGCTGCAGTGTGAGGGTTGGAGACAGTCACGAATGAACGAGTGATGGGTACTTATGGGGAGACCAGGGTCGGTAGGAATATCTATGACAGACCGTAGCTGTATTGGTGTTCTCTCGACATCTCTGCCCGGATCAGAACCAAAAAGTTTCGAAATTTGTGACATCGGCAGGGGGTCTGCGAGAGCTGCAACGACAGACGAGTGCAGGTATGCCCGCTTGGGGTCGGCACACGTGGAGAAGATACAGCCGTGTAGCTTGTACACCTCCGTTCCTGGTAACAGCTCGCTCGTTAGCTCGAGATCAGCTACAACCAATCGTGGGATCATTGTTTCCATCGTTAATAATAAACTTCATAATCGTAGATGCCACGATGAAACGTCTGCCCGCTCAGCTGGCCAGCCGTGCAAGTTGATCCCCCGACGGCTGTGGGAAATCGGGATGGCAATTTGCCAGCTCTCCGAAAGAACGCTGCAAGAGGGTATAGATGTCATTGTCGCCATCGGCGCCGTATAGCAAGATGATGGTCCCAATCTCCCCAGAAATTTTCACTGGTATTTCGCACAACGGCCGCGCCTCGTCGTTCTGGAAGGCTTTGCAGATATGCGATTCCGAGCGACTTGTGAGCAAGATGTGGGTCGTGGGCAGATCAGGCTCACGAAGAACTC
Source organism: Suillus lakei (assembly GCA_016628065.1). Lineage (NCBI taxonomy): Eukaryota > Fungi > Basidiomycota > Agaricomycetes > Boletales > Suillaceae > Suillus > Suillus lakei. The sequence continues at coordinate 10,781 of JABBWA010000398.1, forward strand.
GTGCAAAGGAAAGGACGAGATCAATAAGCTCGGGTTCGGATGTGCATTCGTCAAGGGCATCGACGACAAATTACAAAGGTGGACGCTCGCACAACCTGAGTCGAAGATTCCAGAGAGGTTAGAGATAGAGAACCTCCAGCTGATAGACAAGCGTCGCAAAGAAGTATCCAGCCGTACAACGCGTGCTTGCGCGAGAAAAAGACTGTTCCTACGAGCCGCTTTTCAGACACCCGTCTGGTGTCACCTCTAGACATCTCATTTATTCACCTAAACGCAACAGTTAACTCTCCGACGCTTGTCGTGCCGTGCAGCCAAATAAGTTGAGTCTTCTCTCGGTCATCTAGTAATTCATGTGTGTAGTTGAGATCTACCCGGGTCCCTTCGGGTGGAGCTGGCGTTCACGGGAGTTTCGTTCAGCATGTTTGACAGCGACCTGTGACAGCCTGGCCCAAGTTCCTTCAGACGGTGGAAGAACTGTAAATGGGTCAGAGAGTGAGAGAGAAACAATAAATGGAAATACTGATATTGATGTAGGCTGATCGTCGCTCGTTCACGAAGGTTGTACGACAAATTGTGATGGACTCCTGGAATAACTCAGGAAGGGCCACCAGTCCTAGCTGGGTTTGAGGTTCCATTAGAAATGATCTGGACAATAATTATCTCGAAGGATGATGCACGAAGGCTTGAATGAAAGCTTGGATCTGTTGGAGCTGAAGTGAGTTGTGAAATGGCTTAGCTCAAAAATAAAGGTGACAGGTGATGGAGAGTGCGAAGCATGATTGAGAAGAAATGTATAGATAGATAGATATTTCAATCTGTTCTGCTATGGAAGACTCGCTGAATGGTGGTGAAATGCTGTCGAGGACGAGTGGGCGCTTGTCTGGTTGCAAGAGGACACCGTGACGAGGCTGCTGTGCATGCCGACAATTATTGTTGTAAACAAACGCGCGATACACAACCAGAGATTGGGATACAGATACAAGATCATGGATTCGATTAGATACGATTAACATGCATGTAGCAGAGTAGTGATAAACAATTGCAAAGATGTGATTCTGAGTAAGCCGAGGCACGAGGCGAACGTAGAATGTAGTCTACGTGTGAGTAAGCGATGTGGCGCAGCAATCTTTCTTCTCGCCCACATCAGCCGTCGAACGTCGGAGACAAGCCCAAGCCCGCAACTCTCGTGTTTTCTGCTCACCTAGTTCTAAATCTATGGCAATTCTACTAGATAATCCTAATGATGCAATTATCCCTGACTTCACCACGGGAGAACACGGAGCAGCGAGAGCTAGGCTCATCGCCGACGGCGTCGCAAATGATGCTTCGGCAGCTCAGTTACTGGCAGCACTATGGACTATGAACAACAATGCAGCAAAGGACGCTTGGGCAGAGCAAGTTCAAGAAGCAGCGAGAACCGCCGAGGAAGCTCAACGCTTAGCTGATGAAGAAGAACAACAACGCCAGGTTGCCTTAGAAGAAGAGCAAGAAGCGGCACGCAAAGAGGACCATAAGAAGAACAAAGCCAAGTTCATTCCTGTTGCTACGACGAAAATTCCGACTGGTCCAATAGTCATTCCCTCGCATTACGCTGTGAAGAAGTTAAAAGCTGGAGAGTACTGTGAGCTACACTATTTCACCAACGTCGGTTTAGCAGATGCTCGAAAGAACTTGCTTTCATCTGAACCGAAAGGCATGATCCTCCTGCCTTCGGAAGATGGTCAGCAGATCTGGGTCAATGCAGACGAGACTCGTGACACCAAGTCCGCCGTCACCAGAGATGAGAATCTGTCCTGGGAGCAATTCAACGAAGCAGCGCCGCGCATGATCATAGCCATGAAGCAGCACGAGTGGCCCAAAGATCGTGTAGACATGCACGTCCAATTTTGGTCAGCGCTCCAGAACCACCGCTGGAGACACTCTTTCGACACGCTAAAGCAGCGTGCTCTACTCCTCTACCAGAGTCAACAGCGAAGACTATGGCACCTCACCGCAGGGGGCCCCTTTGGTTGGACCATAGCGGAGCTCAACCACGAGCTGATATTGGAGGCTAGAGAGGAGATCTTTAATCAAGATCGCGACACAGCCCTCGCTGCATTGAAGCAGGCTACGACATCCTCTCTCTCGAACAATAGTCGTAACCAGCAGAACACCAATTCGCGCTCCTTCAGCAGTCAGAAGAGACCGCTCTCTCCAAACGCAGAGTCCTCTGATTCGAAGAAGAAGCAACTGCGCTCGTTTCGAGAACCAACCAACCAATCCTCTCCCATGCCTTGCTGCGCAGTCTGCCTTGGCCGAAACCCACATCGGACAGTTGAGTGCAATGCCCTCCGCACTTGGGACAACCTCTTTGACGTATACTCCGAGCGCATCAGCAAAGCACTCTGGACCAAAGACGGACGTCAATTGTGCACAGCCTGGCAACGCGAAGAAGGTTGTTCTAGCACACAGCACAACAGCAAACATCTCTGCTCGGGATGTGGTGCAACAGAGCACGGAGCCCAGCGCTGTGCTCGAGCACAGAAAGTCTAATCCCCTCACCCCATACATCGCGGATGAATGGGAACGAGCTCTGCGCAAAGCTGATGCTCTCGAACGTTTTATTAAAGTTCCCGAAGGTTTCCGATCAGGTTTCTTCTTAGATTTCCCTTTAATCACCCACGTACAAAGCCCCCCGAATAAAGATTCTGTTAACGAGTACCTTGCCGAATTTCACACTATCATTCAGAAAGAGCTTCAAAAAGAAAGATATATAGGTCCTTTCCCCCTTGCCGACCTTGAACTTCATATTGGACCTTTCCAGTCATCTCCTTTGTCTATAATACCTAAGCCAGGCAAGCCAGGCAAATTTAGACTCGTTCAGAATTTTTCATTTCCGCACTCCCCTACACCCATTTACCCTAATGCTTCGATTAATTCCTTCATCGACGCCAATCATTTCCCTACCACATGGGGCAAATTCTCCGTTATTTATCTCCTAATATCGAGACTTCCACCAGGTTCCGAAGTCGCAACCAGGGACATCGCAGAAGCTTACCGAACACTACCCCTTCATCCCTCTCAATGGCCAGCGGGGGTAGTCCGAATTTCAGATACCGAAGCATGTGTCGACACCTGCGTGGCCTTCGGAGCAACACCCTCAGCTGGTGCTTATGGACACGTAGCAGACGCAGGGGCAGAAATCTTTAGGCATCATGGCATCGGCCCTCTTGACAAATGGGTCGACGATCATTTATTCATCCGCATCCTAAAAGAATTTCTAGGACCCTACAACCAGCAACGTGCCCAATGGCATAAAGACCTCAGTACGAGAGGCATGCACCAATCGGGTAGCAGAATTTGGTTTGGTGGACATGTGTTCGACGATGACTCAATCGAAGAATTTAATGAAGATTGTAAATGGCCCCTCAAAGACCTATCAGGGCAATCACGCAGGTCAGAACATGACAATCGCTTTGGATACTGCCTAGCCGATATCGATGATGCTTCGGAGAATCTGGGTATAATCTGGGAAAGACAGAAAGATCAACCTTTCGCATCCTCAACCATCTGCATCGGTTTTCTATGGGATGTAGGTAATCGAGTGGTATCATTGAGCCCACCAAAAGTGGACAAATACCTTCTAGCCATACACAACTGGCGCAGACGGAAAACTCATGTACTCCAGGACATGCGTCAACTGCATGGAAAACTGCTGCATGCCTGCGAAGTGGTTAAGCGAGGCCGAGCTTACCTAACCTCCCTAGAAGCAATGCTCAGCACATGCGGCAAGCAACCTTACCTCCCGCACCGCCCTACCAAAGGTATTGACAGCGACTTAGACTGGTGGTCAGATTTACTGCAAAGTGGAGGAGCATCCCGTCCTATATATCCTCCAATAGCCTACTCAAACCCTCTAGCTTTCTCGGATGCAAGCTCTACAATAGGTATTGCTATTGTCATCGGGAAACGTTGGAGAGCGTGGAGATTAGTGCCTGGGTGGCAAACCTTAAATGGACAACGAGACATTGGATGGGCGGAAGCAATCGGTTTCGAACTACTCATCCTCACACTCGCATCTTTCCCCAATGTGGGCAATGCAATCACAGTTCATGGAGACAACACAGGCGTGGTTGAAGGATGGTGGAAAGGAAGGCACAGAAATAGAGAAGTCAATGCAGTGTTCAGACGCATCCACGAAACCATTCGTTCTGTACCCAGACGTTTCGCAATCCGTACAACTTATGTGGCCAGCGAATTCAACCCAGCAGATGGACCATCAAGAGGAATATACCCACCTCAAGAACTTCTACTCCCTCCAATCCGTATTCCCAGTGCCATTAGAAGTTTCATTGTTGACGCAACAGAACCCCCCACAATTGCCGAACTCAGTCTTCTGCGCAACGGGCGTTACCCCCCTCCAGCAGCCAAAATCATCAATCGAGCCCTCCTTCGTCAACAAGGTGCAGAACGTTACCAAGCCTCGAGAGAAGAAGAAGACCAAATCCTCTTTAACACCATCTGCGACACCACGAATACTGACCAATGAAAGACAACGCTTCGAATCCACCCTACCCATCAATGCTACCACTCCTGTGAATCCCCAACCCTATAGACCCAATCTCACTCCCACTCCATCACAACTACGCCCTCATTGCCTAGCGCGAGACAGGCTACGTCTCTGGATACCAGCGGGAGAGAGCCCACACAGAAGAGAAATTACTGGGACCGACAGCACGCAAAGCATGCTATCAATTTCGGACACCCGACTAGATCGTATCTTGGAAGTAATGGGTTTGTCGTGGGCTCCATCTACAAAAGAAACATATGGAGCAGGATTATTAGTATTTCATGTCTATTGCGACTCTCTTCAGATCTCCGAAGAGCATCGGTGCCCCATTTCACGCGCTCTACTTCTCGCTTTCCTATCAAGCTGCGCGGGTTCATATTCGGGATCAGCGCTAAGTAACTACGCTGCAGGCTTAAAGGCATGGCATCTATTGCATGGAAGGCTTTGGTTGATACCAGCCAACGAACTAAAAGCCGTCCTCGATGGAGCAACAGCAATCGCCCCGTCATCATCCAAGCGAGAAAAACGTAGTCCTTTCACCCCAACCATTATTATTCATTTCCGGGAGCATCTAAATCTCGAAGACCCCAAAGACGCGGCCATATTCGCATGTATCACCACAGCCTTTTACTCAGTCGCACGTTTGGGAGAGCTCACAGTCTCTGCTATGAAGGATTTTGATCCAACAAAGCACGTTACACGAGGACACGTCTCACAAGGACAAGACCGAAACCAATTGCCAGTCACCAAATTCCATCTCCCACAGACGAAATCATCTCCGAGAGAAGGCGAGGACATATATTGGGCAGAACAAGAAGGACTATCAGACCCGAAATTGGCTTTCGAAAATCATCTTCGGATCAACTCTGCAGACAGTTCAGCGCATCTTTTCGCATGGAAACACAAAAACGGCCTTCGCCCGTTATCCAAGAAAGAAGTCACCAAGCGCATCACGGACATCTCTCGCACTGCTAATTTGCCCAACCTCAAAGGGCACAGCATCCGTATCGGCGGAACATTGGAATACCTTCTTCGAGGTATACCCTTCGAAGTTGTCAAATCAATGGGGAGGTGGTCCAGTGATGCATTCACAATCTACCTGCGAGACCACGCCAGAATCCTAGCTCCCTATATTCAGGCGCTTCCGTGTTTAGAACCATTCACGCGCATAACGATGCCACCAGTGAGATAATCGTTAGCCACTGTGAGTCCACCTCCTTTCAAAAAGGGTTACAAGCTTCGCTGCGTGCGTCGCTGAACTCCTAACACGTTGGGATTCACAGCTCACCTTTTCACCCAGGTTTTGGGTTGCTGTTTCGGACCGGAAAGCCCTACGGGCTTTCGCCCAAAAACCTCGTTACACGTATCGTTTTGTTTGGCACAAACGCTGTTCTTCTTTGTTCCTCGAATACTCGAATCCCACTCATTTTCTGCTACATTTTCCTAAAAGTCAGACACGAAGTCTCGAGACGCATAGATGTGATTCTGAGTAAGCCGAGGCACGAGGCGAACGTAGAATGTAGTCTACGTGTGAGTAAGCGATGTGGCGCAGCAATCTTTCTTCTCGCCCACATCAGCCGTCGAACGTCGGAGACAAGCCCAAGCCCGCAACTCTCGTGTTTTCTGCTCACCCACCCACCACTCCCTCTCTCAGGTAGTCGAACGAAGCCCATAAAACTTCAGCCAGGCAGTAATAACAACTTCCGCTATCTCCCAGCTTCGTCCGACGCATCACTCATATCCTGGACACTCGTGATAGGTAACCTGTTCGGGCCCGCCCGCCCTTCACAGCTCACCTTTTCACCCAGGTTTTGGGTTGCTGTTTCGGACCGGAAAGCCCTACGGGCTTTCGCCCAAAAACCTCGTTACACGTATCGTTTTGTTTGGCACAAACGCTGTTCTTCTTTGTTCCTCGAATACTCGAATCCCACTCATTTTCTGCTACATTTTCCTAAAAGTCAGACACGAAGTCTCGAGACGCATAGAGAGGTCATGCGGACAAACGAGGCGACCTGGTGTTTACATAAACTATTATACGCCGAGATGACGTAGGACATGTAGTGCCACTAGGCGCTTCCAAGTTTGCGGCAGCACTCGCACTCAGGCTCGCACAAGTAAATGAACGCTAGCATTTGAGAATTTCTCCAGTGCGGCGGAACCACATATCGGGTCCACCCACAAACACGACCATTGGGCCCCGTTGCGTGGACTAGAGCATTAGGTGGTCTCATGTCCTGACACGGGCGTCGTTTCTTCTCAAACAAGGAATCAATCATGATGAGGACTAACTCCGACTGCATTCAGCAGGCCGCAGCCTGCACTCTACACGAGGAGTCGCCGGATCAACACGGCCCCAAGAAGTTCATAACAGAAGACAGCATTGGCCACACTCTTTAGAGTGGATGTGAAACATGCGGTTGTGTTGATCAGTACTCGTGGAAACAACGAAGTGTCGATCAGCCCCCCGATTTGCCATCGAAGATAGTTGCTCTTGCCATGGTATCCAGAAAAGTACATTCCCTGCATATCTCTAGCGACCTCACAGAAGTCCTGTGTATCGGAATAGCATCCTGGCGTGTGTTCCTCATGTCTGGATAAAAGCGAGCTAGTAGCAGGCACACGGGGATGATTCATTCCTTTTCCCTCGATAGGGCCCGTTCAGCCACAATCCCACACTTGAAGCCTCAAAAAAGCTAAAGGTAACGTTCCTGTTCTAAGGATCTGCCGTTTCCGGTGGCGCGTCTATCACGAATACGACAAATTACCAAGGTTAACCGGCGCGCACTGTCAGGACCAGTTCGCCGACCTAAGCAAGGTCGATCGGGTGTCGGCGATTCGAATCACCGGACAGCTATCCTTACGATTGGAAATGAACTTCTTCGGATCCTGGAATGTGTACGGGTAGGAGGAGGCTCTGAGACTGATGTTTTGGGTTGAATGTCAAGCATCGCCCTAGACGGCCCACCAAATTTGGGTATTCGCTGGAATTGAACGTTATAGTTCAACCCTGATGAGTCACTGACCTCATATACAGGGACCTGTGGTGCATCACGTACGACAACACACAGGGGGCTTGTGGGCGACAAAATGTCCGGTAGGGACCAAAACCGTTGAATTTCGGAGGACGGTGTTGGCCCTATACATCCGACCAAGGAAAGCCGAGCACTTTACAAGACACACCTCCGTCTCCTCCTTGAGCGCGCTTGGTTTTCAAGTCTGTGTGTTATGTTACCATTACCACTCGCAGGAATCGGATCGTGAAATATTATTATTACACATAGAGCGGGTCGGACATAATCAGTCTCAATCGTCATCGTACGTATAAAGACCCTTAATACCAACCACTTGTGGAGGGATACGAAAGAAAGTGTAGGGAGACAGAAACCCGAAATCAGTGACAGCCACCTTCAATAACGGGACAATGTGAAACACACTGCTTGTCACCTCCAGGCCGAAATGACCTAGGTGACCCGGAAGGTGGCCGAGAGCCTTACATGATAACACTGCATAAGACGTTCGTTTGGAATGTGTTTGGGTTTGTAGGGCGGCTCGCTGGGATCGAACCCTTAAGTCGCTGACATACGATACAATATACAGGGACCCGCGGCGCATCGACTTCTAGACAGCGGCTGCCGACGAAGGTTGCCTTCTTCATTTAAAGTATCGGCAGGGACCACAGCCATCGAATTCAGGAGGGTATCGTTACGAGGGTTAACCCTTAAGATCTCCAATCAACGATTTCAGCGGGACGCAGTTGCAAGGCACTCTCATCACTTGCGGGATAATTATATAGCAATTGTGATACTGGTACATACAGTGGGTCGTACATATTCGTTCTTGGCCAACACCATACGTACAGAGACCCTTGATAAACACTTGCGGGGAATCCGGCAAATGTAGGAAGACGGAAGCACGATGGTCAGCAACCTTCAATAATCGATACAAACATTTACAATGTATGAAACAGCCGATCCGATTCCTCCAATTTGACTGTTGTACCTGTGCAACGTCCTGTATACCTAAGGATCTCGGCCACCTTCCGAGTCACGAAGGTCATTTCGGCCCGGAGGTGGCAAGTGGCGTGCTTCTGCAAATGCTGCAAGTTGTCGGTCCACCTCACGGCCGAGTTCATTTGTCGAATAGGTACGTATTTGCAGACCTTTCAGGTTCAAGACCAGGCGCTGACCGGCCACTGAAAGTAACGGACTCGAAAACCTACATGCAATAGATTGTCAAGAAGTGACGAGGGCACATTGATGGCTGACGCACCCTTTAGCTAAGAAAAATTTTGGATTCTGTAAATTGTATCGGATTAGTTAAGAGGAGCAACAGTCCACTATGGGTAATGAAGACTGACGTCTGAGTACGCAGTCCTAAACATCATAAGCAGATGGAATGAGTTAAGAGTTCGAGCGAGTCTCACCAGGAGGTGATAATCATAGCATCATTAAATATACTAAGCTGGTGCATGTCGTCGGTAATGTGTTATATTATGGTTTTCTACACTCACAACAAAGAAACATGTTGCTATTTAGTGATGGTCAGTTACAGATAAAACGCTTAAAATCCGTGAGAGCATGCTCACCATCTCGAACAAGTAAACGGAGAAGGTTGGAGGGGTAGAGACCCTGAAAGTCCTTGGAGTATCTCCGGAGACTTCGCGTTGTCAACACAAAGATTACTGCATCGAGAACAAAGCTTCACGATCTTCAGCACTCTCTGCGAACACGGAACGCAACACGCTAACCTTCCGACATAGCAGATCCACTAGCGTTGTAAAGGGCCGATGAGTCTCCATCAATCCATCAACTTGAAATAATATAGTTGCTTACTAACCACATATTCTTTGAAGCGGTGGTTTATTAGTCCGCAGACGGGGCAAAATGACAATTACATACCTGGCATCGCCACCACACAGACCTTGGCCAAGTTGAGGCGCTGAACTGTCTCTACTACCCCAGCGTAACCACATCAGCGAATATCAAAATAGAAAGCACGGAGGCAACCTACTAGTACCGTCGTTCGCACCATACGTTGCTGCGCCCAGCAGTATAAGAACGTAGGACACGTAGCTCCCGAGAAGCCATTTTGTCACTTTCCTCCGAGTTCCCCAGATGGCCCACGCACGCATGAGCACAAGTGCTGGGTAATGATTCTTAGCAAAGGCCGCCATTATAAATGAGATGCACGCACTATGAATCGATTCTGAAGATAGGATCATAAAGTAGGAGGTGACGAGGGCAAACCTCCGGCAGAACTGGCACATCGAAACTCGTCGGTCAATGAATGTCAACTCATGAAACTGCAACACACTAATTGGGAATTATGTGCGAGGAGGCCGGCCTCTTCCAGTCGAATGAAAGTCTGCCCGACAATGTTTCCATATCGGTTTATAAGGAACATGACTTTCACAACTGTCCACGGAGCATTCCAAATGTACCAGATCTGCGATCATGGGTATGTTTTCAACATTATGCGTGTAAGACAGCGAGCTCACCTCATCATTAAAAGTCAGGAAGTAGTCGTAGACTAGTAAAGTGTGGCCAGCTGTGGAGAATGATCTAGACGGAAAGTGAGAAGATCATTATGTCGCAAGATGTATCGACCTACTTCCGCACCCAGAGGTCGTAAAAAAATTCGGGCGATAGAAACATGAGTAGATGAGCACCGATAATGACAATGGCCCGACGATCCCAGTAGTCCAGTGTGAGAGCTGTCACGCTTTATATCTGCATAGAGTGATTATGAATAGACGAGAACCGGACACAAAAAAAAGCTTTATGTGGCACACAGAGGTATGCCAAATTACCTGAACAACGACGTAAGCAGAGAAGCGAATTAGAACCTGACGGGATGAAACGACAGCAGAAGCTTGTGCCACGGCTTGGCGAGGGCCGGCGCTGAGACCAGCTGGCGCTATGTTGCCAGTAATGTACATGTCTGGAAGGGCCCTGAAGACATTACATACCTCATATTGGAGGAAGTGAGCAAGGACGGCGAGACGTGTGTTCGTAAATCACCATCACGGTAACTATAAACCAGATAAGAATAGTCGGCGTGTCATGTCCAACACATACTTATGTATCGAATTGTTTCGAATTAGAACGGCCAGTCTCTTGCGCGGTGAACGTCCTCCAGTGCAGACCACCTGTTCGTAAGGACAGAGGACAAAAGCCGCTCAGATAAAAGCGATCCGACACCACAATAATGATGCAAAATTAAAACCGAGAAAATGAACAGTGCTAGTGTAGCAAGAAGGGTCAAAGAGGAATCAACGAGGAGGTACTTGTCAGCCCGGACGACTAAAAGCACCGATCTGCATCATGATTGAATGATTCTCCACAAAATGCTTACCTAGCTAGTACTACGAGCCTGTACTATAGTGGAGGGCAGGTGTGTACGTGACCAAGGTGGCGATTGGGTGGCATTAGAGTTAAGGCTGTCGCTGGGATTTAATATTATTACTAAACGGGGACTAGCTATTAGTGCCGATGGTGGTATAACAGAAAGACTAGTCTGCGACTAATTTACTGCACTTTGGAAGGCATGCTACCAATGAGATGACAGAATATTAGTACATCCGATGGACAAGGTCACCGCGATTCAGGGATAGATACAGCGGTTATTGAAAACGAACGCCGAATTGTGAAGTTATGTGAGGTTAAATGCAGGATCAGATCGAGCATTTCTGAGCGTATAGTAAACACCCAGCAACGTGAAGAGCGGAGAACGTAAAGGAAACGGGGGAGACAGAAGCGAGCACGAAGATGTGCAATGTTTAATTAACTCTCAGGCGTTTTGATGTAGAACAATATCCTGTAATAGATGGTTAGCAACAGAGATTGACTTTGGCTCATTCTCAACCCCCGCTCAGCGCTCACCTTCCGGGTCATCCATGGCGTCTCCTCGACAAGGAGTTTGCATCGGCAAATGCTTCGAGGCGCCGATCCACCTCGCGGTTGAAATCGTAGGTCGTGTGGGTATGCCACTAGATCTCAGGTTCAGGACCAAGCGCTGACCAGCTCCTGAAAGTAACACAGTTGAGAACCAATATGTCAGCAATTCACCAGATGTGATCAAGTCACACGGAATTGACACGATGACCGACGCCTTTACCAAGCAAATATTTTGGGTTCCTCAAATCAGTCAGGAAGAACGACAATCCGCGGTGAATAAGACAGACTGACGTCCGAGTATGCAGTCCTAAACATCATGAGCAGATGGCACGAGTGAACAGTTTGAGCGTGAGGCGAGGTTTCCATATCGGTTGGGAGGAAAACGATCGTAGAGGGCGTTTCAGATGTAGTACAAGATTTGTCACTAAGGGTAGGATGCATATCAGACAGCATACTTCATCTTTGACAGTCAGAAATTAGGCGGGGACTGGCAAAGCGCGGCTACCTGTGGAGACTGATCTAGATTCTAGACGATGAGATGAGGAGATAAGGGTGCCGTCCCTACCCAGAGGTCTTCCATGAACTGTGGGGATAGAGACGCTGAGGTAGACGCAGTATAGCTACTAGTTGGTACTAGGGTAGATCTAACGACGACTCTAGTTGGCCCAGTGCTAAATCTGAGAGACACAATCACACAACCATTCCGACTCGTACTTTCACTGGCAAGGGCAATATCGTAATCAAATGGTGATGGTGGCGGCAAAGCTAATTTCGAGCTTGATAACAAAAAACGAGAGCAGTGTCCAATGTCGTCAGGAGTGTACATGGGAATCCTGGGCGCCGCAGTACCGCCAGGATTCAGGAATGCACGAACTGGTGAGGGTCGCCCTGACTCGCCCTGAAGACGTTACGGCACGTTAGCTGCCCAAAGCGTCCTTGAAGTTGCCTTGAAGGGTGTATAAGCAATGCATATTGACACTTAGGGCGGCACAAGAATTGGGGGAGCGAACAGAGAATGAGATACGGTTTCTCAAGCACAAGTACGCTTGATCTGTGAGACCTCCGCCTTCCAGGCTGCAGCTGTGAAAACCACAAGAAAGTTTTAGGTAGATACAGAGACGAGTCTTTGATAAAGTTCGCTAAAGGAAAGAATGGATGCGAATTTATGCTCGGACAATACTTTTTTGGGTCACTATTGGACAAAAATATTCTACGCACGCAGACCAGCGATCTCGATCGTGTACAACTGGTATAGAACTATAGTAGACTGGTCCGCAACCACCGAGTCACCACTATACAGAAGTTAGCACTTCGACACAAACTACAGAAGAGTTGCAAGGCACACTAACTACCGGTCCATTAGTACATTACTAGTACATGCAGTCAGTCAGAGATAGTCACCGGGATACACCTGATACAGAATATATACAAATACTTAGAAGGGGCATAGGAAACGCGAAGGCGACAAAAACGAGCACAAAGGTCACAAATTTACAGGTGTTTGGATTTTGATCCACAACAATATCTAGTCAGCAACATCAACGAAAATAAACTCCAACTCATTTCCCGATACTCACCTACTCTCGTTCTTCCTCTACTATATCATCCAAACCCGGAGCGTCCGGTTCATCAAACGCCTGAAGTTGCCGGTCCACTTCACGGCTAAGATCGCGGGTTGCATAGGTACGCGTTTGGAGACCCCTCAGATTCAAGACCAGGCGTTGTCCAGCTACAGAAAGCAACGGAGTCGCGAACCTACACGCAATAGATGGATTCACCGTATATGACGGAGATCACATCAATGATGACGCACCCTTTACCAAGGAAATATTTTGGATTCTGGAAATCAATCAGCAAGAGCTATATATAACTCGGTATGAATAAGACTGACGTTCCCATATGCAGTCCTAAACATCATAAGCATATAGAATGAGTTAGGAGGTTGAGCGGGTCTCACCAGGAGGCGACGGTTAATGCATTACTGAACATACTAGCCTGCTCTTGTCATCGGTGATGTGATACATCACGGAGGTTCTCTACACTCACAAGGAAAAACAGGATTGCTACATGATTTTGATCAGTCACAGATGAAGCCCTCCAGAGAGACCATGCTCACCGTCTCGAACGAGCACATGGAGGAGACTAGACGGGTAGAGTTGGTGAAACTCCCTAGAGTATCTCTGCAGACTTCGCATCGTCAAGACAAAGAGTACTGCATCGAGAATAAAGCTTGATGCTCTTCATTCAGCAAGCACAACGAACACGGAACAAAACGTCCTAACCTTCCGACATAAACCAACCACTAGCGTTTTAATATCAGTATCAACATCAGCAATGAGACGTCCGTCAATATCTCAAACACAATATAACTGAACTAACCACCAATTCTTTGAAGCAGCACGCTATTAATACGCTAAAGTAGAAAAATGACAATCACATACTGGGCATCGTCGCCACGCAAACATGAATCTCGTCGAGGAACGAAAACTGAACTACCAAAGCACAACCATTTTGATAACAAAACATCAAAAGGCAGCGAGGCGACCTACCATTACCAGCGAGTAAAGAACGCGATGAGCAAACCAACAACATAACGATGTAGGACAAATAACTCCAGATGAGGATCTTCGTCACGCGCTTTCGGGTTCCCCAGATAGCCCATCCACGCACGAGCACAAGGACTGAGTAAAAATAAAAATAAAAACCCTTGATTAGGCTATGCAACACCTGTCAAGTAGGGATACGCACTGTGAATCGACTCCGTGGATACGAACATGAAGCAAGTGGTGAAAGTTGCAAAGTGTTGACAGAACTTTTGAGAACCATGTGCGAGGAGACCAGCCTCTTCTAGCCGGATGGCAGTCTGCCCGATAAGGCTCCCATACCGGATGAGAAGGAACAAAATTTTGACGCTCGTCCAGGGGGCTTTCCAGATGTAGACGTACTGCAACCAAGGATAGGTACGTTGTGAACATTATATTGTGCATATCACACAATAAATTGAAACTCACTTCGTCTCTGAAAGTTAGGAGGTAGTCGTAGACTAGCACAGTATGGCCAGCTGCGGAGAATGATCTAGACGATGAGGTGAGAACACAAGGATATCGTACGATATCCAGACATACTTCCGCACCCAGAGGCCTTCCATGAACTGGGGGGATGGAGACATGGTTGAACGCAACACAGCAGTAAGACAGATCTAAAGACAACAAACAGGAACTGCTAACAGACCCAATACTAAAATCTGAAAGCTGACCCGCTTTAATAGGGTGCCCAGACAAATACAAGCCATCCAGTTACATACGATAGATAAGCGGGAGTAAGCCCCCCGCGCATAGGGCTGTGTCCGACATAGGGTCTTCAACGTTCGACCCCAATGGACCATAAATTTGATGCCAAAAAAAAAAGTTATGCAGCCTTCAACTCTCACTGGCAACGACATGGGCAACCAACGTAATAGATATGTAGCGCAGAAGCGAAGTTTGAACTTAACCTGCACAAGTGGAACGATGGCAGAACCTTGGTGAGAGGTGACTACTTGATAGTAGTTACCAGTGCTCCAGTGTCACTTGGAATATTGGTGGGCACGGATCCTGAGACCACTGGCAGTCCCCGCAGCCTGGGCCACAAATTCACATAATTGGAGAGAGTTGCCCTGAGGTCGTTATGACAAGCTACCCGTGCGAGGTGGTTGGTAGGCGTATAACAGTTACGGCAGCTCTCACATTGAGGGGAGTGGACAAGGAGTGAGACCTTTTCGTACACCTCACCCGGGACAAAGTTCCGTTTGAGTTGGGCGGCGTGTCATGCCCAACGCGTAATACTCGTGTATCCACCAGTGGTGGTCATATCTCGAGTCAGAAAAGCCAGGTGCTTGCACAACAAACATGGTCGACCATGCGTATAACATTTACGTCAGCGCCAGAATGGTGGACAGGATTGAGACATTTCATACACTTGACCTGGGATAAAATTCTGTTTGAGTTGAGCGGCGTATGTCATGCCCAACGCGTAATGCTTGTGTATGGTCGTATCTTGAGTCAGAAAAGCCAAGCGCTTGCTACATTAAACATCCTACAGCGTCGTCAATCAAGCGTATAACATTTACATCAGCGCTCGAATGGTGGACAGGATTGAGACATTTCATACACTTGACCTGGGATAAAATTCCATTTGAGTTGGGCGGCGTATGTCATGCACAACACTCATGTGTCCACCAGTGAACGGTCTTGGATTAGAAAAGGCTAGGCGCTCGACCAAGCGTATGGAAAAGCCGTCCGGAAAAGCAATCAATAACGATAAAGACCTGGGATAAAATTCCATTTGAGTTGGGCGGCGTATGTCATGCACAACACTCATGTGTCCACCAGTGAACGGTCTTGGATTAGAAAAGGCTAGGCGCTCGACCAAGCGTATGGAAAAGCCGTCCGGAAAAGCAATCAATAACGATAACAATACAAGCGGCAAAATTGAGAAAAGCTCATGGTGAGCAGTACCGTACTAAAAAAAACGTCAAATAGGTATCAACGAGAAGAGGCTCGTTAACCGGCAAGTAAAAGCACATTCAAAGCATCGAACATTGAATGATCCTTCACAATAGGTGAGAGGTGGCGCAGGGTGGTCGGACAAGCGCGGAAGGGTAAAAGTGTACGTGACGGGTTTGAGGCAACCAATCACATAAACACCAGCAGGCCAGCATGCACAGGGAAATATAAACGAGCTAAAAGGTAACAATAAGACAAAGTAAGTGACAGATGACGGGGTGAAAGTACAGTTGGAAGACCGTAGAAAGCAGGGACGTAGATAAATAGAGTTGGATTTGGTTGCGCTGGCGTTTAGATACCGTCATAGGCATCGCCCTCTTCGTACATGGTGTATACGGTATCGGGCCGCTGGGCGTTGGTGATGTCTCGCCTGCGGGACGCTGGAACCGGCTCAGGGCCAGACGCCGTGCTAGCGGCGGCGAAAGGATCGACAACGTGAGTGGGAGAAAGTGCACGAGGCGCAGCATCATGTGTAGGATAGGTTTCTTCCGCAGCTTGATCGTCGAAGGGGCTAGGCATAAAAGAAGAATCTGGCTGGGATGGAGCCGTAGTGGAATGCGGGTCAGTGCCCAGCTGACGGGATATATCAGCATATTGGGCAGCTTGGAATGGAGTTACGCTGGAACGGTCGAGATTGACATAGTGAGCCTGGGGATCGTTAGGGGTGGGGTATCCTGCAGCGGATGGTTGACGGGCCAAGTATGCCGCGCTGGACGGTTGCCTAGTGAGCTGACTATGGTCCTCGTAAGGAGCCTGAGGATCGTTAGGAATGGGATATCCTGCAGCGGAAGGTTGACGGGCCAAGTATGCCGCGCTGGACTGTTGCCTAGTGAGCTGACTATGGTCCTCATAAGGAGCATGGGCCATTGCCACCTGAGCATGTGGCGGCATGGGGGGAGCGTGCAAGGTATCACCGTAGGCAGCTTGCTGACCATAGGCACCGTAATAGTTCTGATAGTTGTGTTGAGCGGTGAGGGCAGGGGATGCATTGTGACGTTCGATCATGGTCGGTGGGCGGGGGTTAATGGATGGTTCGGGATCATCCACGAGGATGGCAGACTGGCGCTTGAAGGCTGAAGCACTCCATTCGTCTTCCTCAGACTTGCGTTTGCGGCGCTATGATTGAAATTAAGAAGACGAAAGGGATGTTTCAAAAATGAGACGTACAATGCACCACATGACGAAGAAACCTAGTATAGCCAAACCGGCGAGACATCCAGCGATACCACCTACGACTGCAGCAGTGTTAACAGACCCTGAGGAGCTAGCAGTGGAAGAAGGAGTTGCGGATGTGAGTGTTCCAGTACTAATGATGATATTAGTGGGTGATGTGGCCAGGGAGGTAGTGTGCAAAGTGGCTGCTGCGGGGGTCTATCGAATGATCAATAATGTGTATTTGTCAAAAGGTCAGACACTGACCGTGGTCGGGACGGTTTGTGGGACTACAGTTGTGGATGCGGACGAGGTGGAAGTGGTCGAAGAGGAGGAAGTAGTTGAGGATGTGGAGGATGAAGAGGTAGTTGAAGAGGAGGAAGTAGTAGAGGTGGTGGAAGAGGAGGATTGCTGGGTAGAGGTAGCTACACTAGGGGCGGAGGATGTGGGGGTGGAGGATGCCACTGGAGCCGAAGAACTGGTAGGTGCTATATATCGGTTAGCTTGGTGGGATTAAATTGCAGGTAAGTGAGCTCACTGTCAGTCTTCTGTGCACCTGAGTTCTGTACGCTAGTAGCAGCAGAAAAGGCAGATCCAGGAAGAGTCGGGCTGAAACGAGCAGCCACGCGCGGGTGGTTGCGCCTGTCCAAGTGATGTGCAGACATGATTTGAGCTGTGTTTTAGTATTGGTTTGACCTGCGTTTTAGTTTTAGTTTTGTAAAGAACGAAAGAGCAAAAGAGTGAAAGTATCCCAGAGGATGAACGGAGGCTCGTCGTCGACGAGTGACGTGGGGAATGGGAAGACAAGAAATGAAAACGTTGGTCACACGTTATTGATGTCACAATGTCACACACATTTACACGAGCACAGCCTTCTAGTACATTGTAAAACATTGAATCAACTGTCCCTATATCAACTACAGATGGCCCTATATATCAACTGCAGCTGAGCGCTGAAGCGCTGAACTCCCGCTAAAGGTTTTGGTTGGCGGGCTGGTCACAAGCTACTGCCAAGTGCACCCGGTGATCAAATTTCTTAGCAATCTGTTGTGATGCGCGGCTTTAGCAGCAGACACCGTGTGTCCAATGTGTCCATCCTTGGTCCATGCTCAAAAATATGGATCAATGTCGTGCTCATTGCCTATCAGGCATGCCAGGGCCTACCGGCGCCTCTTTCTTGATTATGAACGTCGATCTTAGAGAAGCCTCCGCTCAACTTGGCATATCTCGGTGGTAACGAGGTTAGCGCACAGTCGTATTTCCGCCTAATCTGAAGCTTCACATCCTTCCTCGTCACCCTCAGGGTACACCTCATTTCGTTATAAGCATCAAAAATCGCTTCTAACAATCTTTTTCGCCACACTCCCTGCCATCGCATGTTCTTCACATGCCACACTGTCTTTCTCGGCTATTTTTCTCTTTTTATCTCCTTACCACCATAACCCTCCTAGTTTGTGCTCAACAACAAGTCGTCCTTGGCAGTACAGATCCAGATATCGTCTACCTTCCCTCACTATGCAATGTTTCAGATACAGGATGCCTCAGCGCATGGTGAGCGTTTCCTGCTACCAACTGCGTCTCAACGACTTAACTCTTATGCCAAGGCAAATATTCATTGACTTTCCCAGTATTAACGGGACACCGGTTATTGCTACTACTACAACCGGTCCAATACCACAAACTGGGAACACCGTACCCCAGCTCTTTTTGACCTTTAGAGGTGCGTCACTTTTAATTCAATCAATTACAAGCACGCTCATCCCATGCAGCATCGGCGCTATATCTGCGCACATCCCCCTTTTCCAACGCGACCGTCAATTTCTCCATAACCGCTGATCCGAGCGGCGTCACAATCACAAACCAGGTCAATACCACCACCAACCTTATCATCGCCGATAACCTCCCCGAATCCCAAACGACGACATTAGCCGTCACTTTCCTTCAAGGCTCTTCTCCCACCCGTTTCGACATCGAGTCTATCACGCTCAACGTCACGAACAGCAGGTAAGCACTGTGTCGTGCTAGTGCGCCGAATAACGCGATCCATTCATATCCCTGATAGTGCGACGTCCTCTTTTCTCCCAACACCATCATTACCCACATCAAGTTTCCCTCCGAATCCCCCGCCCTCCTCGACGAGCACCGTAAATTCGAATACCAGCCAGCGAACAGGCATCATCGTCGGTGCGACTCTAGGTGGGGTGCTTGGTCCATTAGCCTTATCGATTGCAGGGTTTTTCGTTTATCGGTGGTGGCGAAGGCGACGGAGGCGGTTGCAGGTGGATGCAGGAATCTATTCGATGAGACAACGGACGGCAGGGATTCGATGATGATTGTGATATACCCCGATATACCCTATACTTATATCGAGACTTGGGATTCTGGTATAAATACTGGACACCTTATTTAACACACTGTAATTTATTGCATAACTGATCACTGCAGACTGCGAAATGAGCTAAAGTGTCGAAAGTATGTAGATGAGGAGTCGGACACAGCCGTTGCCCGCTAAGCAACTACGGTGAGACAAGATCAGTGACATACATATCTATCCACCGCGATCCCAATCACACTACAACCACATCTCGTGCACCATTCCAGGATGGACTCAGAAGCACCGCTCGTAGTCGACAACGGCACGGGTGTAAGTATTCACGCTCTCCTAACACGCTCACCCAATCTCAATCCACCCGCAGTTCGTCAAAGTAGGCTACGCAGGATCCAACTTCCCAGAGCATGGTACGTCCCACCAAAGGCACCCACATACCTCAAACCAACTAATCCCAATCCCACCCCCAGTATTCCCCTCCGTCGTAGGCCGCCCCATCCTGCGCGCAGAAGAGCGCGTAGGCTCCGCAGTGATCAAAGACATCATGGTAGGCGACGAAGCCGCCGAGAACCGCAACTACCTCCAAGTCACCCAACCCATGGAGCACGGTATAGTGCGCAACTGGGAAGACATGAAACATCTCTGGGACTACACTTTTGACGAGAAACTCAAAGTCGACCCGCGTGGGCGGAAGGTGCTGCTCACGGAGCCGCCTATGAACCCGAAGGTGAACAGGCAGAGGATGGTGCAGGTTATGTTTGAGGAGTATGGGTTCCAGGGGGTGTATGTGGCGATTCAGGCTGTGTTGACGCTGTATGCGCAAGGTCGGATCTGTTCTGTTTTTGTGTGAGGGCTCGTGCTGAGTATTGGCTGGGTTGTGGTGGCTAGGTTTGACGACGGGCGTAGTCGTCGACTCGGGCGATGGAGTCACGCACATCGTACCCGTATACGACGGATTCGCCCTCCCTCATCTCACCCGCCGCTTGGATATCGCAGGTCGAGATGTCACGCGGTACCTGATCAAACTGCTGCTCATGCGCGGGTATGCGTTCAACCGCACCGCTGATTTCGAGACCGTGCGTGAGATCAAGGAGAAACTTTGCTATGTGAGGTGAACGTTTCTCGATGGCTTTGTGTTACTTTGCGCGATTGAAACGTTTGGATTGTAGCTACGATCTTGACCTTGATCAGAAATTGTCAGAGGAGACGACGGTGCTTGTAGAGAGCTATACGGTATTTCAATTCTGTGCTCTTTTCAAAGTCGTTGTATGGCTGAAGCATGTTGATTACAGCTTCCTGATGGCCGAGTGATCAAAGTGGGCTCAGAGCGCTTCGAGGCTCCAGAATGCATGTTCCAACCACATCTCGTGGACATCGATCAGCCTGGTGTAGCAGGTGGGTGAAACCATCTCGTCTCTCCCACCAATCTCACCTCACCCCTTTCCCTCCAGAAATGCTCTTCCAAACCATCCAAGCCGCAGCAGTTGATACCCGGACAGAACTATACAAACACATCGTCCTCTCAGGAGGCTCAAGCATGTACCCAGGCCTTCCAAGCCGACTCGAAAAAGAAATGAAGCAGCTGTATCTTACGCGTGTGCTGAAGGGCGATCCAACGCGGTTGAACGTGCGTCTTTCTTTTTTTCGTGCTTCTCGCTTTACTCTTTCGCCGTCACTCACATGTTTCGCGCCTCCCACAGAAATTCAAAATCCGCATCGAAGACCCCCCTCGTCGAAAACACATGGTGTTCCTAGGCGGTGCAGTCCTCGCTGACATCATGAAGAACCGCGCAGAATTCTGGATATCAAGAGAAGAGTGGTTCGAGCAGGGTATTCGCTCTTTGGATAAACTAGGACGTGGAGAGAATTAACCAATGATGAGTATGATAACTTACGACGGACTGTAGTTTTATGAAGGATCAAAATTTTAGCATGGGCCAATAACGGTTATATTATCCAACGGGAAATGAGAAATAACTGCCCCATGGCTGAGTTGGTCACAGCGTCCGACTGTTAAAAGCGCAATCGGAAGGTCGTGAGTTCGAGCCTCACTGGGGCAGAATTTTTTGGATCATTGGCATCTATTCAAACCTACTCCAGAGCTGTTCTTTTTTTCGCCGCAGCCCAAACGCAGACAAAATAGTATTCTGGTATACCTTGGGCATATCCACGTAGCAACAACAATACGAAATTCCGAATGCGAATCGAACGTTTGAAGACGAAGGACGAAAATACAATACCACCCTCAAACGAAGCAAACAAGAGAATTATGAATAGTTCTCTACAGCTCTATTCGTAATTACGGGTACATATGTGACAAGATCCTATGTAAATAAACAGTCCGTCCTTTTCGCTGCAGGTATACATACTACAAGTTGTAGACAAACCAAGCACTTTTATCGCCCAGACCCCTGGGTTCATCCTCCGGTGTCCCAAACTGCCGCCTATCTGCCTTCAGGCGGTTCTGGTGCCAGAGGTACGCGAGGGTGACGCTGGAGAGCACCACCATGCCCACCGACATGATGATGAAGGTGACCGTAGCTTTTGTATAGTTGGGTGCGGGGGACAAGGAGCCTAAGAGCCATGTGGCAAGGATACCACCCGAGTTGGTCATAATGAACGCGATAGCGACCGAAGTTGCACGTCTGACGTGTGGTGCACTGTTATTCGCTACCCACGTGATGACCGGCGGAGCACCACAGTAGGACCCGCTGATGGTCAGGAAGAGAGATCCATAACGAACATGGTTTGATGTGCTCGCTGGCAATTATCAGATGACTTGTCAAGACAGGCACTGATAAGACGCACCATAGAACATGATGAATCCGACAAGGTTACAAACTGAGAAGAAGATGAGCATGTAACCACGGCATTTGTACCGATCTGATATCACCGCAGTGATCATCGAGACTGAAAATATGATAGTCGGCGTCTTGATCACCAACCGGAAGTAGAAATCAACTCACCTACAAACGCCACCGCATACGGTGGCGCGCTCATCAGCTGTGCTTGATTACCGGTGTAACCCAGGCCGGCGACGATTGTGGGCTCAAAGCTAAAGGGGCAACAAGCATTAGTATGAACAAACTTGGAAGTACCATGGACCTACTAAGCAAGGCCATATAAGGTTGTACCTGAAGCGGAATTCACTTGAGTATACCTAACCCCAGCAACGCACACTTACCGAGGAAGAACAGAACAGGCGCCAACAGCCAAACATGAATTGACTGGCAGCAGCGAATGACCTCTGTCCAACTGAAGGCATCGCTCTTGTCGTCACCAGCAACAGCACCGTCCGCCCTCAGTCTAGACATCACATATTTACGCTCCTTCGTAGAAAAGAAGCGCGCGGTATCCGGGGAGTTGGGAAGGATAAAGAAGCACGTAAATCCAAACAAAAACGTAAAGATCCCCTCCTATTTAAAAGGATGAGTTGCATTGGCAACTTAATGAAGAACGGAAGCCACTAACAAGAATGAAAATCCAAGCCCATCCGGGTCGTCCAGCCTTCCCGTTAATGTTCATGATAGCAGCTGCTAGCAGACCAGAAAACGCGCCAGACAGCGATGCGGATGCAAAGAACGTGGCAACCCTGGTGAAACAGAAATCAAATATGTCCGAGAAAGCGAGGGAGCCACATAACAAACCTGATCTGCAATCTCTCTCTGGGATAGAAGAAAGACATATAAAGCACAAGACCAGGGAACAAACCACCTAATGTAAGAATTGAGCGGGTCTCCGTGTCGCAGCAAATGATCTGCAGATATCATACCTTCCATGAGACCCAAGAAGAATCGACAAGCGAGCAGACCAGAGTAAGTCTTCACGACACCTGGAATAGTCGATGGATTGGCTGCTGCACGTTACAATACCACGGCTGCCAGACTGACCTTGCATGGTTGCCACGAGGCCCCATATGGTGACCATGGTTGGCAGCATCCACCGTGGTCCCACATACTGTTTTGGTGTTACCGTCAATCACCCATAGAGAACACCCATAGAGATACTTGCCTTCAATAGCAAGTTCGAAGGGAACTCTGCTGCGATGTAGGGTCTAGAAAGTGCGCTATGTCAGAGAACGCTAACTCGCTAGGATTGCGTACTTACACATATGTCATGGTCAGAGCAATACTGTACTGAAAAAGACAATCATTAGAACGAAATATACTACATACGAGACGACAGAGTTCTACCTGATAGTTGGTCATCTTGAGACTGGTCTGCATGCCAGCAACCCGAGCATTTGCGATATTACTCCGGTCCTGTTTGTCCATCCAGTTGGTAAGTGTGGATTCATGACTGATACTAAGCATCACTCACAAGGAAAGAGAGGAGATAGAAAATCGTGCAGATGGGCAGTACCCATCTGTCTAACTTCCTCCAGACAGTCGCTTCAAGAAGAGCTTCATCTGCGTCTGAGATCTCTTCGCAATGGTCGACATCCTTCATCGTGTCTGGCGAGGGCGAGCCGTGCAGAGTCTCTCCCATCCTGTGGACGTCGTCAAAGGCGACCCGAGTAAACAGTGGTAGAGAAAGATGCGATATGAGTAAGAGAAGTCGGATTTAGAACTTCATGAAGGCATATATGTATAATTATAGTGCTCACCAGCTGACAGAACGGTATAACGCATTTTTGCCGTCAAACTATTCTAAGGATGAAAACACTAGTACTACTAGTACATAATGATCACTCATCAAGGATCAAGAGGATCAAGGGCACACTCGTTTCACCCAAGCGATGACATGTCGGCACAGATAAAGTAAATGGGGCAGGTGTCCGAATGATGGAGGATTCTTACAGTCAAATTCGGCGAGTGTCTATGCCAACCCCTGGTCAACTGGAACTGTACAAGTAGCCGTGCATGATCCATTGCAAAAGAATGAGTACCTGTGTACCTAGACAGTACCAATGAGTGGTTCACAAAGTGCCACATGGAGATGATGCAGTGGTTGAATTATAGATGCGACGTGGCGGAACTTTCATCATGTGTACTTACTGGGAACACTTTGGACACGTTCTGACAAAGTCTGACAACAAGAAGCTTTGCGCACTTAAGTTGTACAGAAGGGCTAATTTTGCAACAGATCTGCGGAAGTCGCATAACAGGCGCGCGAAAAACTCCACCTATTATTGTCTTGCAGATAAGGTATATGGAACGAGCTGCATCGAGCCAGCAAGTTGCCCAAGAACTCTATGTCTAACAAGCACCCAATATAGACACTCACGTCTAAGCAAAAGCCGTTATACATAGGACCTACCCCAGGCCAGGTCCTTGTAAAGGTTTCGTATTACATCGTTCATGGTGAGTGTTATGATCCTGGTGGGAGGTAAATGCCACGCTCAGGCGAAGCGTGGAGCAACTCACGTATGGGGGGTGATACGCAGGAAGTGCGCAAGTGAACCTTCCCGTTGACTGATTCAACTTTTATAATCATCCCCAGGCCATGGGCACGTACCTTTATACCAGCCGAGTACTCCCTCTGCTTTGACAGTTTTCCACAGACAATCTATTGGACTCTTGTATAGCGCCCCGACGACCCTCCCATCGGGTAATTTCGTGGTAGGTTGATTGTACATCCTTGTGAGTGCCTAAAAGTGACACGTCAGCGGTGCAATTCAAATAAGAACGCTTTGACTTACAGTATCGGCGGGCTGCATGACAAGGCACTACGAAGATCGATCAGGGGTTGTGACAGCATATTCTGATGGGAGCATACCACGCAAACACCAGAAACCGAGCTGCTCGCAAGAAACGTCCACACACTGTCACCGGGTAGAATGGCATGTCCGACGAGCTGATTCTTAGTCCAGTTATATGTCGGTAATTGAACAGACGAGCCCATTGCTGTACGAAGAATAGCAGCATCCATTCCGCGGAAATAACCGCGAATACCCTCGGTCCGCCAGATCGTAGCCAGAGCATTGAAAGAGTTCTTATAATGGCGTTGTGTTCCTATAGGAAGAGTAGGCGAGTATGCCTTGAGACAGTCATCAGTCACTCAGTACTAGGTGGATGTCGACGAAGTCTGATCACCTGCATACGAGCCTTGATGAGAAATAGGGGATTGCCGATTATAGCTATTCTCAAACGTGTAAGCAAACATCATGTATGAGCGCATGATAAACACACCTCCAACGGCACCACTGGCTGCGCCGGCAACCAAGGATGTGATAGGTATTTGGTCTGTAGCGGACCAACCGAATGCGCGATTGATAGTCCGCCGAAATGGCTCATAGAAGCCTGCAGAAGACTCAGACCAAGGCTACAGAATTGCTTCACATGTCACTTACTTAGGCGGGACCCATTCAGTGGAATCTAAACTTGGAATAAGCGCTGTATCGTATCAATACGATTGTTTACTTGCCTGATACGCATACTACAGAGTACCTTGGTCAGGGAGATAAGCTGAAAATTTGGAGATCGACATACTGCTACACCTAGTCCGCGTTGCATACCACGGATACCTTCATTCCTCCATGTCTTTATCATGGCGTCGAAAGCATTATTATACACCTTGAGACCGCCGCCCTTGACAAGCTCTCCTTGCAACTGCAATCGAGTTTTGGCTACCTGTTTTCTCTCGAGTGAGTAACAGAGTCTGCGCGTTGGTTCAAACGTTAACCTCAGCAGGGTTGGATACTGTCACCTGGGTTCAGTGCTTCTTCAGCAAACCAATGCAGGAAGTAAAGCAAACTACTAACAGCTATACAGGCTGCAAGCCACCGCATAGGAAGCCTTCTGTGGTTGAGAGTTGACGGACGCCGGGGGACATGGTTGGTACCCGCGGAAGCAAAAGAACGACACGAATAGCAGAAGGCACCGAGTTTTGATGGCCTGTGAATAATTAATGATTACGAATGACCTCTAGGCTCTACGTACTGTTGTATTGAAAAGTCCAGATAATCCAAATCACTCGTTAGCACATCCCCGAATGCCACGAAGTGTGAAGGCTGGGCCTGTGCTTTCCGGTGCCAACCGTGGAGCCCGGAAATGATCAAAATCGCTTTTTCTTAAATGATTAGACTAAAATAAACGCATAGTATTTGAAATTGGACCCTATTTTCTATAGTATTTTATTTACTATTGTGTCTGGTATATAACATGCGGTGCCAAGTGTGAGCTCATCTCGCCCGTCCATCATGCGGCCGCACGCCTTCTCCACACGCCCAAATTAACCGTTCTCAAACCTTGGCGCATCACCACGATCATCGGTCTTCGTGGAAATCACCGTGGAGAGCTGACTCCGTAGTACGTCGCGTGGTCAGTCGCTCCAAAGCTTGGCCCATTTCGTGCAATCCAAACATTCTAGCTCTGTCGTGTCATAATGGCACTCGTAATAAAAGCATAGCATCTTAGGGGATAGGATAAACAGATCTGAGCCAGACTGATCCGCCATCCTTGTCACAGATTGATGGAGCATGCTGCTGAGAAACAGCATGTCCCAGCAATGATAACCCATGTCGAACCCTGGCAATCCGGTGTACAGTAACAATATACATCCGCTCGCCACAATGAAACTTTAGAAGCTTCAAGAATCTTGATTAACAGTGTGCGGTGACTAGCAGTAGATACGTCAGGTATGACCCCACGCTGTCATGTCAGCGTGATGGCTCTTGATCATAGACCTTTTAGCGCCCTTTGTCCCTATGCAACTTTGGCTCCCAGCGGTAGAACCCGCGGGACATTGCAAATATGATAGGCAAATCCCATACAGGAGGGTCTATTCCTGGATTCCTCTGGCTTCATCAGAACTGTATAAACGTGTTAGGTATCAGGTGCTCGCAAGAGTCGCACTCGTACTACGTTCTCCCCATGGCCGTAAATCCAAATGACACACTCGGTGCTCTCCAAGTGGGGGGCACGATCATGGTGTTTTTGTTTGGAATTGATACTTTGCAGACCTATTACTACTCAAAAGGTATCCGAATGATCGCCTCTGGATAAAGCTGCTGGTGAGTACGTTAATATATACCAATTATCAGCCTTATGCCTCTTAGGTGGTCTGGATATGGTGTGTAGACCCTTTCAAATCTATCCGCCTCCTAATGCCTAAATGATCAGGCTGGAAGAAATCGGTCACACGGTCTCTGTTCTAAGTGGAATGTATCTCCTTACTGTGACAGAGTTTGGACAGCCAGACGCGCTAGCCGTAACCACCATGCCAATTGGCTACGCGTGGTCAATCATATTCAGTGGCTCAGTCGGATCTATCGTGGAGGTAAAACACTGTCTTCTCGATCCCTAGATTTCCTGAGTCTTCATGTTGAAATCAGGCTTTCTATGCGCACCGCATGTACGTGCTGTCGAAATCGTGGTACCTCCCATCCATCGCCTGGGCTCTTGCATCATTCCGGTTTGTGGGGAGCATGGTAGCGGCGGCCGAGGTGTTTGGAAATATCTCTAGACGTTTTCTCGACGAAATGGCGGTGGTTAATCACTGCCTGCTTTGCTACGGGTGCGGGAGCCGACCTCATTGTTGCAGGAGGCCAGTGTTATTATATTTTCCGTGAAAAACGTGTTGCGATGGGGCAGTAAGTAATAAGCCAGTGACCCTCCTATTATAAGCTCACTGGTTATAGGACGACGATGAGGCTACTCGACGCCTCTTGGCATACACAGTCGGTAAGGGAAAAATTCGAAAACCACTTTCAAAATTGATCATCGTCCTGCAGAAACTGGCTTGGTACTATGGTACAGTGATATGCCAGTGATAATGGACCCGTCTAACTATCAACACTAAGCATGAGTGCGGTTGTGATTCTCATCATATGGGGGACCACTCCACATAGCTGTGAGAGCTTCATTCGAACAGTTTTCTTTGGGTCTTGCTGATACAGTCAGTCTGGTGGTTCGGAGTCTTCCTATTTTACACAGAAAGTAATGGCTCAAATTTCATAATTCCGCAAACACTTATTAATATTCCTCGTCCTCAGTTTTTGCAAACTCCTTAATGGCGTCGTGAGTGATTTAGCACTGCAAACTACGAAAAATGGGGACCTTAATTTTTATGCAGCTTAAACACTCGACGGGTCCACGAGGATGTCCTGGTGGAACCGTCATCAGCCTGCCGCGCAATCCACATGTCCGCAGTGCAGACCGTTCCACGGGTAGCGTAAGTGATGGATTTCTTTACAGCCCCAATATTACTCATCCAATACGCAGCGCAACCAGAATTTTATAGAAACCTTTCGAAGTCCGAGTACGATGAGGACATCGAACTATCACCCGAAGTTTCTACCGACAGTTCTGCATACGCACGTGATCAATTACAACGACAGGCGGTATGTTTCCCTCATGTGTTCGTAGCGCTGTTCTGACTATAAGATCAGATAATCATCCAAATATCGCTATTTCGGTTTCTCGAGACGTTTGCATCAGACACGATAAGACGGCGGACTTGGAGCGTCAGACCTGTCAAGCATAGCAGTCACGCCGGTATTTATCGTTACATATTTATACACGTCTTGATCTAGCGTGAGAAGGGTATCTAAATCTTGTACTTTTGGGTCTTTGTTTTGGTCTTGCACGCTGAGCGATGCCTTGCTACATTGTCGTCGTCTTTTATTCCGCCCCTACCTCTGCTTTCTCTAAGGATTGTCATGTGACCGCCGGACCCTTCAATGCTAACTTCTTCGCCATCCTTTGTGCAGCCTCCCTCTATTTCTTCGGTGGCTGTTACGCCACAACGATGGTACCGTTATTAATAAGCTCTCTGCACACATCATGCTACTACAGGTAGCTGCAGGCATATTTATGATAAACTCTGGAACGGATTGTCGCTGTCCTCTTGCTTATATATGAGCACGTCCGCGACAAAATTTAGTAACCATATCGCATCGCCTCTGATGTGCTCCCTGGCGCACTGTCACACGTTTGGAATACAGCTTGCATATTCTTTGTGTCGCTGACTGTTTTCATTGCTAACCTCCTCGTCGCATTCTCACGCT
>JABBWA010000399.1:0-40097 GCA_016628065.1 Suillus lakei
ACCAATTCATCGCCATCGTTTACGCCTTCATTCATAGCTCCTCCCCCATATGACAGTATTATTTCGAATGAGAATGATCTGCCTTTAGCAACAAGCGCTAGTGGCGGTGCTTCGTCGCAGGAAACAGGCTCGGAAATCAATTTCATCTTCCGCCAACCGTCCACTTCTGCTACCTCCAGCCCACCTTCCAATATCAGGAGTCGAGCTAGGGCTCGACCGCCGTTGCAATCGGTCCACGCAAACCTAGCGGTCCCGGTCAGCCACTTGGGTCATTTGTACCCGGGATCAGGGAGCGTAACGGATCTGTTTCATCTGTGGGCAGCGGCTATGCTCATGGTTCTGGATCAGGCTATGCATGGCGCAAGCTGACCGCTGCCGCTTCGACGCCTCCGCCGAAATTCCAGACACCACCCCAGAGGTGGCGAGGAATGACCATGGAGGCAGCTCAGTGGACTCTCACGCAGCATGAACTTCAAACGATCGTCTCAAGAGCCATCAAGCAGTCTGCTGAAGCCTCGTCTATACGTCTTTTCAGGACAGAAATGTTAGATGTGGACATTCCTGAGGAAGTCCATCGCCTCGAGATGCAGCGCACCGACGTTAAAACGAAGTACAAGACGCTCGTGCGCAAGCGGTGGCAGCTTATGGGTGCTCTTGCTGGACATCTGGATGGCCCGGACCTGTGCGACTCTATGACTGCTGCTCGCACTGTGGAGGAACTTTCTGAAGTGTCCATTGCTCTTGACCAGCTCACCGATGAGCTCCATACTGTTGTCGAGCAGCTAGGTCAACTGAAGAGTTTGCGTGACGTACATTCTGCCAGTGCCCTTGCCATGGCTTTGAGGAAGGTCAACTCGACCTTCCTTAAACAAGTCTCCGAATCCCAGAAACTTCGAGAACAAATCGACTCAATGGAGGCTGAAAGAGATGAGGCGTGGAAACAAGCAGAGGATGTCGCCCAGGATTTTGATAATCTTTCGGACCAGGTTCGGGAAAGCCGCGCAGTTCAAGTTGAAGGAACGGCTGCGTTAAGGCCATCAAATAGACGGTCTGCGCTAGTTTCGGCTGTTCGGAAGTCGAGTATACGTCAGTCTAAAGCAGGCCTGCGGTCGATGAGCAAAAGTCGAAGTCAGCGTTCTTCTGTCAGTAGCTCGGGTACACGAACGAGCCTGATGATGTCGATGTCTGCTACCTCAGACGACATTCCGCCGGTTCCACCGCTGCCTTTACACAGACCGCTTGGCATTGTCACGTCGAACTTGTCTGGTCGCAGCTCTCTAGGTAAGCTACCTTTACATTCACAGTTCTGTATCTCACGACATTTATCGACATAGGGTCCACTTCGAACACATCATATTCTGGTGCTCGAGCCTTGGCACAAGCCCAGAGAGAGCTGTACGAAATGCTGGGTCTGACTCTTCAAGAGACTCCTAGCGAGGCATCTTCCAGGCCTCGCTCTGTGTCTGGGCTGCTTGGTTCCAGGCATGTGTCGCTTAGCCCGAGACCAATGTCCGACGTGATTGCCATGCGACCTCGTGCTCGAGAAAATAGAGCCATCCACAGTGTCCTCTATGACGACGTGCGTCTGCCCAACACTTTATGAACCATCCCTTACCTTCTTCTGTCTCGATTAGCGACAAGTTATGTTGGCGCAGCTTGGCATGATGACCAACTAATGTATACCCCAATCATCAATGAGATATTTATTTACCTTGATACGTCGCTCGTTCATGATATTATTTGTTTGCTACGGACTTGCGAGTATACATGGACCCATTTACTAACGACCTACATGCATGGTACATGTTGTGCGTTGTAGCTAGAATAATTTACGATTAATCCAGTCGCCATTGCCACAATCTTCTGAGTGGGTCGAGTCTTCACCAGATGGAGGCAACGTTCTATGCATCGGCATTTGCCGAAACCTTATGTCTCTAAACTATACAGTACTAAATTGGTTACTCACGTGCATGTAGTGTCGAAGTCCGTCATCGTCAAGCACCATGGGTAAAGGTAAGGCTGCTGGCTCTTGCCATTAACGCACGTTGACCGTCGCATCATGAACAGTTCACGGATCTCTCGCGCGTGCCGGTAAGGTCAAGTCGCAAACACCAAAGGTTGACAAGCAGGAGAAGAAGAAAACGCCAAAGGGCCGTGCTAAGAAGCGTATCTTGTACAACCGCAGGTGTGTACCATCCCATCCACTCTGTAGCTCAAGCTAACTTGCACGGCAGATTCGTGAACGTAACGACGCTCCCTGGAGGCAAGCGGAGAATGTGAGTACTACGTCCTTGATGATATCGATGAGCCGATCCTTCACACACACGGCTCTCTCATATTCTTCATCGTTATCGCAAAGTACTAACGAATCGATCTTACTTCTAGGAACCCCAACCCCGAGAAATAAATGCACTCGCGGGGTATTCTCTCCCCCGGCTAGAGGGCCGGTGGACTACTGTCATGATAGATGTGGAGGACGGGAGGGCCCACCCAATCATCGTTTTGCAATACTCGCATCTTTTTATATCTCGTCTCCCTTTCCCTTGAGTTGCAAGTGCAGCCCTTTCTGCACTTTAATCTCATTCACTCGAGTCGTTGGATTTTGGCTTCGGTTGAGCATTCACTCGGCAAAAATTGTAATTCCTGCATCATTCTTATGCTACGATATGCGTTATGCCCAATCCAACACTATGGCAGTTGTAAAGTGGGCGCTGTACGTTTGACTTTGAGTGAGGGAACTTGAATTCAGATGCCTGAAAGACTACGGGGGTTGTAAGTTAGGGCAAGTTGTACCAGCTATCCAACTTGTCGTCGCGGATGATGATTATGACTAGGACTTGTACTGGCGCGAACATACGACTCTCTGTTACAGAAGGTCGAAGGAAACCAGTAATTCGTTACGTCCTATGCATGAAACAGCAGTAATATCTTATTAAGCGAGTGTTACTACTACTGACAAGTTACAGCTAGCGCACCAACTCCAAGGAAGAGGACCCCAGATACAATGCATTTCCTTCAAGGCCCTAAAGACCCGTCGTCCTTTTGCGAAGTGCTTGCGTTCTCAATCATACGACACAAATCGTCATCCAAGCCATGCATGGAGGATAGCGCAGCATCAAAGTCAGCTTGAGCGACTCGATAGATGTCCACAAGGATTGCTTGTCTATCCTGCAATGATTCCCAAGCGCGATGCACATCTCTAGCGAGATTTGTTAACTCTATGCTCGGATCACCCTTATTTGGGCCTGGCAAGTTCTGCCTCGTGACGGTCACAAGCACTGGCAGTGTTCTGACTTGGCTCCTCCACAGGTCGTCACCTGCTTGTTCCCATGTTCTCCTGATGAATGTCCACCACCTCTCCTGGGTAGGGCTGAGAGGAAGAATTTTGTCTGAGGGGTCGGTAAACGTGAAGATCCCAGCGAGGTAGCATCCGAGAACCCAAGGCCCGGGTTCAAGAGCTGCGTCGACTAGAGAACTACACCGCTCGAGATGGCCATAACGGGTCAGACGTTCACGCCACTCATCGTTCATTGCCAGGGAAAAGATGAGGCGGGCGTAGCAGCAGTGTCGATTGTAGTGCAAAGAGATGTCGAAGTCACTACCGTCGTCGTGATTTGGACGCGCGACAGTTAAAAGAGCGCGAGAAAGCTCGTCCAGGAGTGTTGCATCTACACCCTCTGGCATCGATTCATTTGTGATGGAAGCCATTTCTTCTCGAGCTTCAGAAACAGCTCTCAGCGCAGCATGCAGGACTCGGGAAGGTCTGGCGGGGCCCATGCAGTGGATAAGCGCCGCGACGTAGGAACGTCGTTTAGTAGAACTTCCTAGCCCGCGCATGGCACTCAGTGCGAGTAGAGCATCCCCTACTGTTTCATCGTCTGCTTCGTTTTGTGTCTCATCCACCAGGTAGTCGACGAGCCAGTCGAATTCTTCACAGCTGGGCATCAGCCCGTCACTGCGGCACCAGCGTAAATCACCACCCCAAATTAAATTTTCATCGTCCGGAAGTGAAAACCAATAGGAATCTCCGTGGACGACCAGTGTTCTCAGAGCGGTGCGTGCGTTAGCCTTATGTGTTTGTCGAGCGGCCTCTTGTTGTGTATTCACGAGTTGTCTGCAGGCGTTACGGCTCTCCATGAATGCATCGCGAATGAAGCGGCTTTTGCCTCCCCAGCAATCCTGGGTATATGAGGATTTCCAACGAAGGCCTCGAGGGATTTCCAGTGACTGGCTGCAAAGATGGGCCATAGCTTTGCCACACTTGACAAACACCTCTTCCATTTCACAACACGCCTCGAAGCTATCACACAAGCGTGCATAGATTGCGGAAGCATCAAGGTCTCGCGACCATTGCACGAGAGGTACCATCCCAGCTGCGGCCTTGACAACTTCCGTGTTCGTGGATATCTCTAGTATCCAACGTATGGCGGTCAATTTGATGGATGTATCGTTGGGAATCAAATTCCATCTGTCCGGGTGGTATTTTTTCCAGATAGCTTTCATAAGGTCTGATCCTGGTGTCTGGAAAGGACTGTCCGGACGTAACATTGACACGAGGATAGTACATCCGTAGAAGAGGATGCCGAATGCTGTGGTGCAGATGATGACGCTGGATATTGTCTTTTGCTGGGTCCACATGTTGGCGCTGAGGGACAAGCCAAATAGGAGTAGTGAGATCTGGAGGAGTACGAGGAACGCCTGTAAGACAGTTTGGAGGTGAAAATACTCCAACCCATTCAATTTTCTTTGCCTCTGTATGCCGCGTTCCTCCAGAGACCCTCGTCCGCGAGCTGCCTTATAAGCGTTGAGCCACTGCTTTCCCAACACAGCCCCGAACGCAGCCAAGACGCTGAACGCGAGGCTAGCATAGGCGAGTGTTTGCATCCAGATGGTTGAAGAAGAAAAGCCAGTAGACGAGGAAAGATTGCTGATGTCATTCACAGCGTTTGGCTCGTTAGCTGCAATTTGGATCAGGTGCAGCAAGAGGACATTGGTAGTATCACCCGGGTTAGGCTGCATTCCGATGATGAAGGTAGAGTTAACGGCTGAGAATAAACCAGCCTGGTTCGCCTATCAGATTTGTCTTGAAAGATTTAAACAGGAACGCACAAAAGTTAAGATAATACCCATATCGTCATTTGCCCATGAGAGGAAGTCATCATCGTACTCCGTCGAAACTTTATCATACGTCGCCCAAAATTTTGAATCATCTTCTTTGTCACGTTCTTGAGCTATACCAAGCCCTCGGGCGTTGAGGATTTGTTCATCGGTTTCTGACCTTTGACATGGTCAGGCTTCGAGCGTCCCGTAGCGATTGGTTGATGCTTACACATTCTTAACAGGACCTCCTTCGACAGCCGTGGCAGCTTGTTCGCTCGCTGTAGGCGGCTTGATCGCATGTTTCGCATCCCTGTAAGTCCATAGGTGTTGCACTGAGCCCAGTCTAGCTCTTGCCACTCACCCGCTTGTTGGGAGGTCAGTATCGACAGGTGCAGGACAGGGTCGTAATGCTGCGCTTTGTGTGTGTTGGACTATGGCGGACATGGAGGTAGACACTGCAGAAGGCCGGGAGAAATGGTGGAACTTCAAGTATATAATTGCTGTACCGGCGTCAAAGTGAACACATTGCAGAAACACGCTTCTTATCTCAGGCTGTTGCCACAGTCTTCCCTAGCCAGACCAATGGAAGGAAGATAGTCATTCCTTCGTATCGAGACCCAAAGCCTTAACTAGCCATAAGTGGCCGATGGCCCCAGTGGGGCATGAGATTCCGCAGAACGGAGGTCCTCGAGGAAGGCATCTGGGAGACGCTCACTGAGGGATAGAACTTAGAAGGTGTATCAATTTATTCCGCATAAATATCAATCAAAATCCTGCTCGAGAAGGTCCCACTGGAGTGCAGATAGAGAGCTAGGAGAGAGGTAATCTGAATCAAAGGCGTATGCATGCCGCAAGGATCGTTCACTGCTTGGTAATCTTTGAAGCTGGAACCAGGGTCGAGCCAGGCCGAGCCTGGTTCGCCGTGATCATTCGAGGGACTCGGAGAACTTGAAGTGCGTTAGATTTAGACTCTAACAAAACCTCTTGCTGCTGATAATCGGACGCCAATTTGGTCTCTAATCCTGGTGATATGTACCTACAACATAGCAGTAAAACAGCGAGATAAAGCCACGCCCGACAAGTCACAAATAAGTATAAAAAAATCTTGGCTCGCACTAATGACGAGCGCGTTTCCTCCTGAAAATAATTTCATTCGATGGGCTCTTCTCTCGAGGAGCTTCATCTCCGGGGGTATTGGCGTCGCCGTTAGCTTCGTTAGCTTCAACTCCACTCTTCTCTCCAGCATCCTCATCCTCCTCGTCCGTCCTCTGTCGTTTTCGCATAGATGGGGGGGGTGATGCCATTAGATGCAGGAGGGACAGATGGTGTCTTCGTCGGTGACCTGCCGTATGTTGCTTGATGACGAGGACGGTTCCTCGGAGTAGCTTGCTCTGCTTCAGGCTCGGCCTCCGGCTCAGCTTCGGGGGTTTCAAGTTCTTTTTCGATGTGTTCCTGTCCCTCAGCCTCTCGGTCGCTTGCTTCAAGCTCCGACAAAGACGAGGTAGGAGACCGCTGACGGCGTAGAGGACGCGGTTTCGGGCGTGGTTTCGGTGCGGGAGGTCCTTCCTCAGCTGGTTGAGGTTCTGGTTCGCTCTCTGATTCGTCGCTGGTGACCATTGCTGCACTCTTTGCGCCTTTAGCCTTTCTACCCTTTGCACCACCTAGTAGGGAGGATAAGTCAGGTAACCTATCGAAAAAGATGTAGTACGTGCCTTTGTCCTTTGCCATGATCGAAGATAACTTCTTCTCGTACGCTCTCTGGGGTTCCCAAATTTTGGATGATGGTGGAACCACGATCTTAGCCTGAGCAAGAGCTTGATCCATATGCGCTTTGCTAAATCATTCTGTTAGTTAATTCGCCTGCCATGTCACTTGTAACTTACATCTTTAAGGCGTCCCGGCTGTCAACAGCTGCCAGAAGGGGCTGCAAGACCCTGAAGAACAAGATAGCAATTTTGCGCGCCTTTTTATTCTTGGCAGTCTCATATGTGCCAATGCGCTTCACAATCCAACTTAGGAGGTTCGTGTGCGTTTGCACGATGTATTGGCTGTCAAGTTTCTTGACAATCGAGAGCTGTGCACCCCGGATCATGAAGCTCTGCCCGAGCTGCTTGGCGAGAGCAACCACATGGTCTTCCCCGCGAACAACAGAGTCAAGGACAAGTGTGAATGACTGCATTAATATAATTAACAACCGCCTGCAAACAAATAAATAAGACGTACCTCCTTCAGTGCCTGTGTGACAACATCAACCACGAGATCGCCATTCTCCCGGTACATCCCTTCTTCGCGCAAGGAATCAATGATCACCTTCGTGCAAAGATCGAACGCAGGTCCAAGCCGTCCGTAATGTGCCAACAGTACAGCGCTATGTCTCACATGCACAGCGCCTGCGCGAATAGCCCTTAGGAACGTAGAAATTGTTCCCATGAACACGTACTCTTGCTCGAGATGACTGCGCGTCAGGGGCTGCTCTTCACGTTGCAACCGAAAATCATCAGCGATCAAGGAAAGTATCTGTCAGAACGACTAACCTTTGATAACAGGCGACTTTCCTTTGGTCTTGCCCTTCTTGCCCTTTGCAGGGACATTCTCCTCGCCTGAACTTTCTCCACTCTCACTTGCCTCTTCCTCACCCGGCGCCTGTCCCTCTTCAAGAACCTCGGCGTACTGCTCGATCGCAGATTGGATGAATCCTGCGCAGCGGTATTGTACCTCGTCATCAAGCTCAAGGGGCAATGCAGCAGTCGGTAGCACACGCCCATCCGGTGTCGTAGTCTGTTCCGCGCAGAAGAGAATGTGCAACGTCATAAGATTCTGGAAGGCCTAGGAACGTGTCAGTATCTCTCGGATCAGATAGCTAGATGGAAGAGACATACTGCGCGTTTAACAGCTTCGGCTGTATTCGATTGCGTACCAACTGCGTATTCCACCAACTTCTCCAGAAGGGAGTCTCGTTGCTCGCGCAAAGTTTCCATGTACTTCTCATCTTCAGCTGTCGCCTCCTTGGCGTCGGGAAAGCTCCGTGTCTTCCACATAATATGTAGCCCGAGGACCTGCAGTCCCTGTTCGATCATCTATACCATGTCCATCAGCCACACTCCGATAAAGCGCACGAAACAACACTCACCCTCTCTTCTTCCCTGTACCCCAGCCGTCCCCGCTCTACGAGTGCGGATATAATATCCCACACACAACTCTGCTTCCCGCCCTCACTCTCCTCCATCCATCCACACATATCTCTCGTCCCTATCAGAGCACAGACTCGCGCACAAACAGCACCGAGCGCAAGCACTTCATCTTCGTTAAACCCAGCAACTTCAATCTCCTCGCGCCCACCTACAGCATCGCGAAGCTGTGCTGCGAGCTCATCCTCAAGTTCCAGAACCTTCGTGCTGTTGGTGTTGCTAAGCGAGGGACAAGAGAGGAGGTGTGTGATGCAGGCTACAGCAGAAGTGAGCACGGTTTGGGCAGAGTGGGAGAGGAATTGCTTCATGATGTCGTCCCAGAGGTTGGCGTAAGCCTGTGGGTCACAAATGAGTGTCACAGAATAGGTAAATGAGGAAGAACGAGTAGAAAATGAGTGTTAAAGAACGAACAGAGAAAATGTTTCAGAGAAACTTGATTGCTGGACAGAAAAGGGTCAATGCTGTCGAATGGACAACTCACAGTCATCATCCGCATTTCCAGGTACAGTTCTACGTTCATTAAAGGCGGGATCAGCAGTACATTCGCAATCCGGTTGGCGTCTGTCTGGTACTTGATGAACAACCTCGGCAGACCCTTAATCAGTGCACGAGTGAGATCTGAGAGCAGCGTCTCGTCCTCGCCCTACCATCATTGAAGCTTAGCCTTCAAATGATATTCAACAACCAGAGGTACTCACCTTTTTCGCAGTGCCAGCCAGAGCTTTTGCTCTTCGAAGCGACGCAATGAGCACCTCCAGCAGCACGCTTTCCTCTGTCTCAGTGAGGCGCCATGCCTCATCTACGGTGTTTTTCGCAGAAGCAGCGATGGAGTCATCTGCAGCATCCAAATCATCCTCGCCTCCTCCAGCAGAGTGATCGAGCAGCAGCATCTCAAGAAGCCCCTCCCACCCGCTCGCAGAATCTACGTCATCCCACAGAGCCTCCACAGCGAGCGCCGTACGCCCCTTGATGTCCGTGTTCATAGCCACTCCTCTCTGCGAATCGTCCTGGCTCCCGTCCTCTTCCTCCACACGCTCACGGTCCCAACGCACAAGTAACATCGCTAGAGCCTTGGCACCTGCCCGCTCCTTTCCTTTCTCTCCTACCTTCCGCCCCGCCAGCCGTTCCTCGACAAGTTCATTCCAGAGGCCTCCCACGAATCCTGCCACTGCCTTTCTGACGCGCACCTCACCATCAAACACGAGCTGGCACATCTGTTCCCGCTCCTCGTCTTCCAGCAAGCCGTGTTGGTCGACTGCACCTAGGACACCGAGTACAGCAGTGCGCACGGCGAGCTCTGTATCACGCGCTGCCATCTCAAGAAGGCGAGGCTTGAAGCGCGCGGTGAAATTCATAAGGCCACCGATGTACTCGGCCTGTGCGTAGACAGCTGATAAAGCACGCACGGCTTCAAGGCGGACGGGTGTCGCGCTGTCGGAAAGAACCCATCCGACGTAGCGTAGGTAGGACGCGTCGAGGAAATGGGCAGGGTAGTGTGTAAACCAGTGACCCATTGCGCGCACACACTCTGTGCGGATGTGCGGGTCAAGATCGCGGTATCTGTGCACGAAGACACTGGGAAGAAGGCATAAGTTAAAGGATCTGGAGTAAGTAGGTACATAAGACACTTACCCATCCACGATCTCCTTCAGGTACTCTGCGAGGGCAGCACGGCGTTTCCTCACCTCCGCCGCCTTGCCGTCCAAGTCTTTCTCCCTTACATTTTGGGCTTTATTTGCTGCACGTCTCTTCCGTTCTCCTTCGCGCTGTCGCCCCACAATCTCCGCCTCTTTCTCAACTGCTGCTGCTACTTGACACAGCGCAGTCTCCACCTCCAGTGCCACTGCTGTTGCTGTGTGCCGGAACGCTCGAATTTGTGAACTGCTCATCGCAACGACCCACGTCTGCAATGTCGTTACCATATCACTCGTATACAGTGCTCCGACGTCGGCCGCGCTCAAAACCAGGCGTGAGATCAACTCGCTCAAGGACGCTCGGAAACGCTTGAAAATTGGCAACCTGGATGTCAGGGGGTATATTGGCGAATTTTCCTAGGCAGTGTGAGCGATAGCTTATGGTTCAAAGTGTCTTGCTCGTACCTGTTTCAGTCCCTCAGTAAAGTTATCAAGCGAGTCGACAACACCGTCGTAGTCTAGGACTTCGTCCGCGTCCACCGAGTCATTGCACCCGCACGCCCGTAGAACACAATTGATAAGTTCCGCCTGAGCAGCACCCGGACTCTGGGCTAACGAGTCCAAAAAGTCCTCCGCGGTGGATTGCAGTGCCGCGGACGGGTTCATGATAGCGTCTACAAAAAAGACATGAACAAGGCAAACACAAGGTGATGTGTTTCTACGCACTGAAAAGTGGATTGTCTGCAGAAATCTTGGTCTCAGTTGCCAGTTTGTCTGCATCAAAGTCTCCGTTGGTTTTAGCTTTGCGTTTGGTCGGTTTAGGGGCTTTCTGAGGCTTTGATGCAGCATTCTTTGCAGTCCGTAGTTTCTTTGGAGGTGGAGGGCCCTTAGCTTTCACCTTTGCTTTACGTGGCGCAGTGGCTTTTCCCTTTCGTCTAGCTGGGCGGGTGTCGGGTTCATCATCATCAACGTCATCAACTCCGTCGGCATCATCCTCATCATCTGCTTCAACCTCAGCGTCACCCATTTCTTGTGCATCTACCTGGTCGTCATCCTCCGTATTGCGCTTGCGCTTGTTCGGACTTTGGCTCCCTATTCGTGTATCTCAAATCAACGGTGCGAACGAGGAAGATGAAAGGGCACGGACCTGAAGCATAGGGCTTTACTTGCTTTTTATCGCGCTGAGAGCGTCGTGGGGCTGGAGAGCCCTCAACGTCGGTCATTTTTTGAGAAAGGTGGATGATGGAGTAAGTGTAGAGAAGAACAAGAACGCGTCCGAAGTCGCGTGGACGCGTCAATCAACTCTTTTTGCCAGGATCCTCCTAAATTATAACCCTAACCCTAACTTCAAAATAACGGTTTTTTGTGACATCTGTTGCCTTTTGTTCGTAACCGAAGTAGCCTGAAACTTGTGTCTGTCACCAGCAAGTATGATTGGTCTGTATCGCGCCGAGAGTCATGCAATAGGACTATATCAGTGGTTCTCGCGGTCGAACGTCGATGATCTGGAGGAAGTGTGATTTTTTTAATTGATCGTCGACAACTCTGAATCACTGGCAGTAATTTCGCTCACTGCTCGTCAGACTGTAGCCTATAGTAACGTGACTAGTAGGAACCTTGGGGAACTCGAGGGTTTCGCGCTCAACGAAGTCGATCTTCGGCTTTATACTTGGTTCTCTCATCCTACTTCAAGATCACTGCTTGGTCCTCTGTGGTCAACGTAAGTGCAGTCGTGACGGGACTTAGTCTCCCCTGTTCAGACCTATCGAAGGAAGATAGTCATTCCTTCGTATTGGGGACGGAACTGATTTGCAGAGGACTTTAAAGTTCAACTTTTGAGGATAGCTTGATCTCGTAATGCTGCAGAACCTCGGCACGACTATCAGTAAGTCACGGTACTACTTAGCAGGTGCTTTTGACCTGTGCTG
Organism: Suillus lakei; assembly: GCA_016628065.1. NCBI lineage: Eukaryota > Fungi > Basidiomycota > Agaricomycetes > Boletales > Suillaceae > Suillus > Suillus lakei. The sequence continues at coordinate 11,851 of JABBWA010000399.1, forward strand.
TCACTGATGTTCATTTGATCATTGAACAAGTACACCAGAATCCAGATGCGCCAAAAAACTGGATTCTCGGGTGGCCCTCTTACTAGAGGAGTCCTCATTCGTAGTACTCATGTCTCATATAAGCTTTTATCGATCATCTACGATAGGCGCCAACGCAGGGTCTCAAGAGTTACGAATAGGCCAATGCGCGCCTTTTCTCAATCTCACGCGGCGCTGCCAGGATTACGTCTTCCACTGTCCAGATGGATCCCATCACCAGCGGTGTGACCATTCTTCAGCTCGTTCAAACGATAGCGCAAGCTTCAGCTCTTTTGTATGGATATATTGCTTCCGTCCGCGACGCTGACTCGTCCTGCCAGAGTCTGCTTGATGAGCTCAGTTCAATACTTGGAGTCCTGACCACGGTCATGGAGATTGAGAAAGATCCCTCTCTTCCAGCCAATCTCCGCCATGTACTTTCAAAACTGATGGCCGAAAATGGACCAGTCACAAAGTTACAGGGAGAATTGAAGAACCTTCTACCAAACGAAAAGGGCAAGATATCCAAATTGATGTGGCCATTCAAGGAAAGGAGAGCAGCAGCGATTGCTGAGAGATTGAAAGGGTTCTACCGCGATATCACAACAGTACTAGCAATAGACTCGCGGTGAGTTGACTCGTTCGTGATGATTGCTACTGCTAATGCAGCGGCAGGAACACGCTCAAAGAAGTCAGTCGAGAAGTCCAGCAATTAAAAAAGCTGCAAGAGGCGCGCAAGAATTGTGAGCTGCTTACTACCAGCTATCTTCTCATCCTGTTCAACATGCATAGACAAGGAACGTCAAAAGTTACTTGAATGGATGAACCCCGTGCCTTGTACTGACAAGCACGAAGACTCCCGTCGTCAGCGCAACCGTGAGACCGGTCGTTGGATTTTCCACGCCGATCAATACACGGCCTGGAGCAAATCCGATAGCGCATTCCTATGGTTGAATGGCCAGCGTTAGTTTTATTACATTTGCCATTGACCGCAGGTCGCTGACGCTTGGAACAGCTGGGAGCGGAAAGACTATCCTTGCGTGAGTTTAGACTCTTCCTCAAAGTTTTCAAAGACCTTAAATTGGCTTATGACCCTCAGTTCCGCCGTCATCGATGAAATTCAGGGTAGCGGTGAAGCAGAGCCACAGACGCTTGCTTATTTCTATTGCAATTTCCAAGACGACCAGACGACAATTGCAGCTACAGTATTGCGCTCCTTGGTTGTCCAGCTGCTCCAACAGTCTGAAGTAGACTGGATCACCAATATACGCGGGTCAGGGTTGCAAGAAGAAGGGGATTTTTTTTCTCTACGAAACCTCTGGCAGCAACAACGTGATGCAAATTTTGCAAAGCGGCATCCTACAGATCTGGTATTTCTACGAAAGCTTCTTGTTGAAGCATCTGCCCTAGTTTACCGACCAGCCCTTGTAATTGACGCATTAGACGAATGCAAGAACCACCTCGACCTGGTTAGACATCTTGTAAACCTTGCTGAAGACGCTCGACTACGACTTTTCGTCACTAGCAGAGGCGAGAAAGACATCCAAGACGCCTTCCATGATCTTCCCACTGTGTCGCTGAAGGACAGTGCAGAACAAATGAAAGCAGATATCCAAGTGCACATCACCGAGCAGCTGAAGACTCAGAAACGTTTGTCACGCCTACCCGATACGCTAAAAACGACAATTTTGGAGAAACTGTTAGAAAAGGCCGAGGGCATGTAAGTAAACCGGCTTTCACTCGCACTGCGGAAATTCATCATTGTATGATCACACGCAGGTTTCGCTGGGTTCAATGTCAACTGGATGTCATCATGAAATGCAAAAGACCTGACAGTATTCAGAAGGCCCTCCACGACCTACCAGAAGGACTATACGAAACGTATGACAGGATTATTCGTTCCATCGAAGAAGGAGGGCCCGACGATGGGCCGATTGCCCAGAGCTGCTTGCTTTGGTTGGCCGGCGCATTCACCCCTTTGACACTTGATGAGCTCAATGAAGCGATGATGATCGAAGTTGGGCGGCCGAGTCTCAATGAAGACCTTGGCGTTACGGACACTATGGATATCGTGGCCGCGTGCGGAAGCCTTGTGACGTTCGATGAGAAAACTGGCATCGTTGCTCTATCTCATTATAGCGTCAAAGTATGATTTATCAACTTTCTTCATCCTACTCGTCCACTGATGTGCCATGCAACTAGGAATACCTAATCAGTCGTCGCCCTCATAACTTCCTCAAATCGATTTCAGACATTCATGCGCGTATCTGCGAGCTCTTGATTACGTACGTGTTATGCGACTCTGTGGATGAAATCTATGCAGAAGGTGCAATACGGTCTTTCGCATATATGAGCTAAGAAACCGATGTTTGTATAGGCAAACATCCAGCTATACGACGTCCTTCACCATACTTTTCTGCAGGTCATGCAGATCTTGCCGATGTTAGCAAAGACCATCCATTGCTGAGCTATGCAATTCAAGGATGGAAGCACCTTGCACACGTTTCTAAGGAGGATCTTTGCGTTATGGACGCCTTGTCACGGCTGAACTCAGAGTTTCTTCGGAATACCAAGAAACGTCGTGTGCTTGCAACTCAAGACGAACGCTACGGCCTGGCTTGGGGTCAACCTGCTACTAGTAGGTGGTTGAGTGCCGCTGTGACTTTGCCCTCACTTCTATTCATCCCGCTTGAGCATGGAAAGCCGTGGATGGTCAAATTTCTTGTCAAACAGCAACACTATCTACTAGACGTGGATATTGCCCCTGGTTGGGGTTCTCCCTTGATTTTTGCCATAGCCAAGAACCCTGAATTCCTCAGTGTTCTCCTAGAGCTGGGTGTCAATCTCAACAAGCTTTCTTCCATCAACCCCATTTTATACAACCGATTTCTCATTGAAGAAGGCTCTTATGCTCCAATTTCGTGGGCTGCTGCGATTGGAAGCGAGGTCGCTGTGGATTTCTTGTTGTCGCAACCGGAGGTCAGCCTACCTGACGACATCCTGTGCAAGGCTGTTATGGCGAGAGAGCTGTCCCCGAGAATTATTCACAAATTGCGTCAACGTGGTGCGGATGTCAATTTCACAGCCGACGGTTCTACTACCCCTCTCCATGATTTACTCTCCCGATCCTACAATCCGTTAGCGGACAGAAGTTGGCTACCCACTGTAAAAGCGCTCGTTGAACCGTCCTGTAATCTTTCCGTGCAGGACTGGACTGCCAGAACAGTACTACATATTGCTCTCGACCAACGCCTGGAAGATATTGTTGCATACCTCCTCGAGAAAAACGCACAGCTGTCAGCAACCGCGACTCTCCATCCAGACATGCGAAGCTGGGCTAAAAATGAGACGTGGTTTCCCAAGATTCAAGAAGCGGCTCTTGCTGCTGATGTACCATGTGCTAGAATTAAGGGGAAGGTTGTTGGTGCTACAATAGAATTTCAAACCGTCGAGTTCTCATTGGCAGTCACTACCAACCGCGATAACGCTAATCCCATTTGTGCTATCGTTGTTTCAGTGATACTCAATGGCAAGGTGCCACTGGCAGGTGAGTGACCGCTTTCACCCGGCCATATAATTTACCGATTGGCGAAGGCTTACACCACATTCGTGCCAACATTTCTTGTCGTAATCAGTCAACTCAAAAGACAATCCAAGACTCCCGAAAGAATCCCCGCCGACTGGAGTGTTACTTTTCATGGTCACCTGGGCAGCGTGTCTCTAGTTGCTTGTTCAACTATCATGAAGAAGACAAAGTATCCCGCATGCTACGGCAAATGACCGAAGATAAAGAGATGGGCGGCACCTCCCTTTTCCTTCAGATGCTGACCGAAGGAGCAATTGACACACACCGTTTTCTAGTCCATGGGACAGTGTGCATACTTGACATCTTCCGAGGTCCTTTGGATTAGTTTCGATGTGTGACATTCTCATTCTCAATCATCCACTTTACGTGCAGAATACAATATACAGACAGTTACATATACGGTCGTTGAGAGATAGTAGTGGTTCATCGTACGTTGTGATAGCGTGTATCTTCGGCCTAATTCAATGTGACGAACAGGTTGCATAGCCTTAGCTACATATTATACCGGCTTCGGACTCGCCACACAATTGTCGACATGCGAGTACATTTCGAGAGGAATGACCTCATCACCACCCTGTGGACTGGGCCCATTTGGAGTCTCCACGGCCCTTTCCGCGGCTTAGTCAGCACATAGATCATAGCTTAGCATCATCGCAGCCTGTTTGCAGGGCTTCTTCTGGGTGTTCGTGCAGGCGGGTGCGGCCGCTGCGGCGGTAGAGGTGGGAGAGAAGGGATTTTATGAAGAGAGGTGGAGATGGTGAGGACGGATGTGGGGCATGTTGGTAGCAGGAGATTGGAGACAGGAGGAGGAGGAGGAGGAGATGACGGGGTGACGGGGGCCGGGGATTTGAGGATGGTAAGGAGGCCGAGGAATGAGATTCAGGTTATAGGTCATCGAGTCGGAACTGAACGATTGCTAGTAGTGGCTGTGCGATGTCTTCCCGGACTGCAGTGAACTGAGACGATGCCGACTCGACTGAGACTCTTCCTTCTATACTATTAGTTACCACTAGTTCGTGCATCCCCACATCTCGTGCATCGTTCAAAACAACACTTTTCTACTACAAATCTTCAAACTAAAACATGCATATGAAATGATAAATCATAAGAATACCCTACGAGCTTTAACGGATATGATCTGACAAGAAACAAAAGAGATAAATTTTTGGTGGTGACAATGGCTTGTGTCACTCTTAATGTCACCTGCCGGTACTGCCGTAGCGGAGTTTGAAACTCAGACACGCTAGTGGCAACGCATCTTGAACGCGTGCATGGGTGTATGGCATGCACTCGAGCTGTGGTGGGAAGCGGAAAATCCTACCAAAGAGGTTCGCATTCCAGCTGCCATCCGTGATACCTTGACTTGTGTTTATAGCAGTTTCTGGAGTGCTACTATAGCTTACAATTGCAGATAATGCTCGATTTTCAGCGCTATATGATTTGAACTCTGAAACGACATGCACGGACCGCGGGCACAAGTGCTGTGTTTCTCGCAAATGTAAGATATTCAAACCATCGGCGTGGGCAAAATTACATTGGTGCCCACAATACATATTTTAGATTACTACATAGCCAGTACACTTCGTACACATACTTGCAGTATACCTTCCTTAATGTCTAGTGCCGAACGGGCTTTCAACTGGCCAGTGTGACGATACCGTGACTTTCCGTTACATTTGTGTGACTGCACGACATCTGCAAAACGACGAAATGAACGCTTAGGTTACGCGCGTTACGAACACTTACGAATGCTTACGACTTCAGTAGCGAAGCCATGCGATTGGTTGAAGTAGAATTTGACAAAGATAACTTGTAATTTTTATCAATACACCAAAGATAATCTTTTATTACTGCCGGCGCGCAACAAATCAACGAGATCTACTACGGATAAGTTGATGTAATGTTTTCCACCTAGATAGCAACATCGGAGAGGCCCTAATGTTATCGCGAATGAAATTCATCAGTCTCATGTACATACTGTGAAAAGTAGCATAAGTGAAGTCAATTTTTTGGAAAATACCAGTCGAGAACTCGCGCAGGCCGCAACATGCAGCTGTTGCCGACAATGCCATGATGTTGTCGAGGCTGGTGTCCGAGTCAATGAATTTGTCGTACCCGTCACGAAAGGCAGCACATATTGCAATTTGTATAATTGCTTCATGTTCGAATGGGAAACGACACTCTCAACCATCCTCTAGCTATCAATGGTCTCGTCATCCTTGAAACAATAGCACTTATAAAATTATAGTACCTACCCTTACTTGATTGCCAAATATAAAATTAATACTGTCATTCCCGGTCTGAAACTTGACAGTTGTTTTGTTGTGGTTCATTTGGACCGTCGAGTCGGTCCAAATCGATAGTGTGAGGTTGTATAAATCGATAGCGTGAGGTTGTATAAATTTTCGACAAGATCTTGCGCAGATTGCTTGAAGCGATTGAGAATAGTAGACATTGGTGTGATGACGGACTTGTAGAGCTTTGAAACATTGTCAGAGACCCAACATTTGATCATTTGATCTAATAGTGATCCCATTAGTGCTTGGTAATAGTCGTAGCACAAAAAACTCACCTCCAGTGATAATGCGTGAACACGCGTCAGTAAGTGCACGCTGAACTACAGTCGAGTGACTGGACGAATCGTGGAATCCACAATGTTTCAGTGTTTCGACGATTATTGAGTTCTTGGCATCCTTCACGATGGTTCTTGAATCTGCTTCACTGATCGAAGGCGCCGCAGATGTATCCACGGCAGTGGGGCGATGGGCAGTAGCAACTGGTGTTGGATCTGAATCCGACACAAATGACTCCCTCGGGGGTCTGACAGGTGGGAGGGGGTATCGTCATGTCGTAGTTTTCTCGATTCCGGTAGTCTCGTCTCTCTAAAATAAAATTAAGCACAATGTAAATCATAGAAAATGAGACTTACAAATACCACGCCATCTGTGTATTCTTGACGCGATTTCTCGGCTCCGCGAAGAGGTAAGTAAGTGTACACCATCCGATATCGGGACGCGACATCACCCTCAGGTGCGAACGAGCGCTGGACGCGATCTGGCCCCACAGCGCGAGGGGCCATACCGCTGAAACGAGACATTCTCGGAGCAGGAACATTGCCCTGGTAGTTGGGAGGCATTGATGTATATCCATCATTTGAAAAGATGGGAGGAGCAAATATGTGGGGGGGAATCTCAGGTGTGCTGATGGATTGCAGAACCTCTGACGCGCAGCCGAGCTGGTCATTTGATGACCGACCCGCGACATTGAGTCCTGATTCTCGAACGATCGGGACATCCTGCAAATCAATGATCATGAGTCAGTATACAGCAGAGAGATCACGGGACACTCACTCACACTACTCTTCGACAAGCTCTCGGTGCAGACATGATGGTGGTTGAGTACAAGCAATATCAATTGATCAGCAGTGTGTAACAACAAATCCGCAACATAAAATAAGGGTTTCGCATAATACAAATCAAGCGCTTATCGTAGTTGTACAACTACAAATCACGATGTTAATGTCTTAAACGGTTGAAAGAAGAAAAAACGAAATGCTCGAGTATGACCTTACAGTTATCTAATCACAGCATTGAGGTTACACCTGACCAATAGATTAGTGAATGCTCACTTGAAACGATGAGGCTTACCTTCGTATTGGTTAATAATAATAGCTACTGTAAGTCACCTCGGCCCTGTGGCTCGAGATCCGATGCTAGAAGGTCTGAGGGAAGGAACAGATCAAGCTCGTCGAGCTCGTCATTCAACTGATTGATCCTTTTGACCTCTTCCTGTTGAGTTGAAGTGATGAGCTTGAGGTCCTCGGAAGCGCGCTCTGAGTCGCAATCGGCCACCATGCGCAAAAATAACGCTGCCTCCTCAAATGCACAATTAGTGTGGTCCTCCTGCTCCTGCTGTTCGCAGTCGATGAAATGCCTGAGCCTTGATAGCTTCTCTGCCTCCCAAGCCAGGGTCATTGAAAGGTGCCGGTGGTATTCGAGTTCTGCTTCCTTATAATGAGCGGCACGGCGGATGCCTTCAGGCGACATTTGTTCCAAGCCCTTAGAAAATATTTTACAAGCCTAGAGACATGATACATCAATGAGAGTCGGACATAGATTACCATAACGACTTACAGTGTCATCGTCAAGGTCTGAATCCCTATTGCTGGTCAATCTTCCCATCGCTTTGGCCATGTTGCGCTCAGCCTGTGGAGTGGGGGGAGTTTTCCGGAGATAAGGGTGGTAGCTGGACTGCAATATATGTTTTGAATGATGTTTTCCACCCCGCCTTTTCATAATAGGTGGACCGACATCAGCATATCCAAGTGAAGTGACAGAGGCTACAAAAATTAAATTCAGTATTTCTGGTATTTGATATATATGATGGGTACCTGGGGGTGAGGAGGGACAAAAGCTGCTGGGCGGAGAAGAGCTTTGGGGGCTATCACGGTAGACACAAGTGAAAGCTTCAGCATAATCGACCTTTGGAAGAATTGGACTAGACTTTTGACTATGCAATGGACTGGTTGGTGGGGTTTCGCCACTTGGATCATGGAACAGAGACTCTGGAGGATACATCGTAGATGTCTCGTAGTCGCTCAGTGTGTTGAACAGCAAACGGTCGGACTTTCAAAGACTTAGTGCTTTTTCGAGTGTTGTGCATTGAGGCTGACTCACTGCTACCAATAGTCACTCCTATGGCGCATCCTCTGGCGCATCCTCATGATCCATATAACCCCGGTTTTCAGCAAGAGGAACCTGATCCTGAGTTTGCAGAGTTTTCAGAAAAGTGAGCAGTAGAATGTGGCATTCAACGACTCACTAGAGTTTCTTTCTCCAGTTCACCGCTCAACATTGCTGTCACCCTGTGCCCTAATTGCAAGAAACGATGCCGATCTGCTGAGGAAATAATTGAGCACCTGAATGGTGAAGAGTCATGCTGGCCAGAGAATCTCACCAATGGATCAATGCTGCCAGTACCGCAGGCTCTACAGCGACTGCCAGAGCAGACAAACATATCAGCGAAGTATCACCCCACCTCTGGCTACCATTACCTCCTTCCAGATCAACCGCGTCCACGGAATATGTTTCAAGAAATGCAAGATCACCCTCTTCAACAAGCCAGGGAGACTAACATATGGTATCCGTTTGATGGGCCGGGTGAATGGTCGCTCGCAAAATTCCTTGTCGAGAACCTTTCTCAGACGCAGATTGACAAATTTCTCAAGTTAGATTGGGTACGTCTAACTGTCATCAGCTTGAAGTAAATATTTAGTTGACATACTGCTTCAGTTCCAGACGAGGGAGCGGCTGCAACTCAAATCAAAGGACGAGTTGTTCTTCTACATGCAGCAGCTCCCTCGCCGCGGGCCGAAATGGCAGTGTACAAAGCTTAGGCTCAAGGGCTACGAGAGTGAACAACCGATTCATCTCATTTGGAGGGACGGGCTGGAGGTTACGAAGCAGCTTTTTGCAAACCCTGTTTATGCAAAACACATGTGCTATGACCCTCACTATATCTATCAAGGACAAGAATGCCAAATTGGAGAATTCTGGACATCGGATGATGCATGGGAGATTCAGGTAAGTAGTTGTACTGTGGTATAGCGTTTCTCGAGTGATTGACACTTTTACGATAGAATCAACTACCCGAAGGGGCGACTATCGTTCCAATCATTGCCGCCTCCGACAAAACCCCAGTCACCAGACACACGGGTGGCCTCGAGATGCACCCTTTATTCTTAACTATCGGAAACATTCAGGCCGACATCCGCATGAAGGCGACGTCGCATGCGTGGCGATGCACTGCGTTCATGCCCATACCAACTTTCATTGTTAACTCTGATTTCCAAACTCTACTCCGGTCACGCCTGTGGCACAAGTGCATGGATCTCGTATGTTCCAATCTGAAAATCGCTGCTCATGTCGGCGAGTATATGGTTGATCCCTCGGCTAGGATGCGTTATTGTTTCACCCCTCTTATCAGCCACATCGCCGATCTCCCTGAACAACTGATGATTGCATGCGTCACGAAAAACTCATCTCCCATCACCACAGCGACCCACAAAGAGTTCGGCGATGAGATGCCGCATCCTCCGCGGAATGGAGCGGATACATACACACTCATCCAGCAGCTTTGCGACCGCGTTGACCCATGGGATCTCATTGTATTCCTTAGAGAGGCCAAAAAACTTCATCTCAGCGGGGTGCACTTACCATACTGGAGAAACTGGAGGCGCTCCAATCCCGCTAGATTCCTGACGCCAGAGATTCTGCACACGCTGCACAAGTTCTTTTTTGATCATGTTCTTAAATGGATCAAGCAGATCATGGGTCATGAACTCGACATACGGTTCAAGAGTCACCACAAGCGCACTGGAGTGCGCCATTTCTCGGGAGGAGTCTCTCATGTCAATCAAATGACAGGACGAGAGCACCGAGACATTCAACGCACAATCGTGCCGACGCTATGGGGCATGGCAAGCCCTGGTTTCATTCGTGCTGTGCGGGCAATGATTGACTTCATCTACCTCGCTCAGAATCCCCTTCACACTGAATCCAGCATCGCCTCCATGAATCAAGCGCTCAAAGACTTCCATGATAATAAGCAGGCTATCCTCGACACAGAGGCACGACAAGGAAAGGGCGGTGCTAAAGACGATTTCTTTATTCCGAAACTGGAACTGATGCAAAGTTTTGCTTGTGCAATCTCCCATGTCGGTTCACTCATGCAGTGGACAGCAGATGTATCTGAATGTCTCTTGATAACCCATTGTAAACATCCATTCAAACGCACAAGTCGTCAGCGAGACTTTGTCTTGCAGATCACTCACATCCTCGATCGGGAGGAGACCATCCAGCAGTTTGATCTTTATACACTGTTATCCTCATCTCTATCTACACCTGGTCAGGACCCACTTATCAACGCTGTCATCATGGAAGATGAAGAGATCGCTAGCACTACAGAGACAGATCCCGCTTTTGCTTGGGTCTCCAACGTGAACCCAGCCGCCCAGCTATGTCTACAAGCGCTGCGCCCTGTGCGCAATCACTTCCTCAAAGGCATTGTGTCGGGCAATGCACGGATTGCATTCAACATGACCGTGAAAGCAGATCGCAACCACCTCGATGTCTCTCAACTGCAGTCGCTATATGATATCACTGATTTGTCTTACACTTTACACCACTATGCGACACGCAACGGTTGCACACTCCCTGGCCAGGTATTATTCAATACTTGGGTGAAATTTCGCTTGCAGCTACATTCCACATTCCACACTTGCAGAATTATGCCGAGTCAGCAAATTCACGCTGATCTGCCTTCCACCAATTTCCCTAGAGGGAACTGCAATACCGTGCTGTTTAACCAGACAGTTGATGGTGGTAGTGATGGTGCGTCTTGTGTTTACTCGTGAAATGACAATTCCTGATATCTTCACACTACAGAGTCTCGTGTCACTCAAGTACGAATTATATTCCAGCCAACACTCCCCCGAGGATCCCGTGCGCAAGTACCTGAGTGCTTGTCTCAGGTGCTGGTGTATGTCCAGCATTTTGACTTTGTTGCGCCTGGTCCCGAGCCATCCACGGGCATGTGGATGGTCAGACGATCATATGCTCGATATCCTCCGCAGTCAGAGAGGGTAATCCGACGTGGCACCATTATTCCTCTCACAGACATTATGCATGCAGTGGAGATTATACCTGTGTATCGAGGACCGTTGGGAAGGGATGTGAATTCTGGGAACTTGCAGGAGGTGTTCGATGACTATTTCTTGAACAATTTTGCAGACAAAGAACTATACCACTCGCTATCAGTTATGTCGGAAAATTAGATAGCTTTCATGTAGCGTAGTTATCAATCTCAATCTGATCACATCATGCTATCTATCTGTTGATCTTGGCCTGATAATCTCAAGATTTTGGCACACCACATCTCCGAGAGTCATAAACACCAAAAAGAGTATGGTGTGCAAGGTGTACGAGAGTGTCCCTGGACTATCCCAAAAGCATCGCTCTGAAGTGTCTCTCAAGACGAGTCCAAACATAGATGGAGATGCGGCGTGCACGAACTAGTGGTAACTAATAGTAAGGTCTGGGAATGCACTTGAAATGAACGGACAGTTGCAAAGTACGTAATTGTGCCTAGCACTTATTTTTTTTAACCTACGAATCACGCAGTCAACCATGCAGCAATGCTTTCATCAAGACTCGGAAAGATCACAGTAATGACGGCGTTACACACAACATGTACATAGCCTGAGCTCGCGACAGAGCGTGGGTGCATTGAGCCGCAACGCTTGCTGACTTCCTCATGTTGATGGGGCCCTTTCATTCCATCAATTTTATGCCAGAAATGTTAAACTTGCTTGTAGATTCTCAGGTGATTTCTCTGTTCAAGCTCACTCATCAGACGCTCGCTAAAAAGATCCAGCTCCACATGTACTTCATAGGTATCACTGGTTCTTATCGATCATCAATGTGTCACTGCATCATGGACTCGGCGTTGCACTTGCAAACAGACCAATAGGCGCGGCGCCTTTCCTTAATTTAAAGTCGTGGCGCTACTAGGGTTACATTTTCCGCCGCCCAGATGGATCCCATCAGTATCATCGCCAGCGGGCTCACCGTTCTTCAGCTTATTCAAACGATAGCGCAAGCATCAGTTCTTTTGTTAGAATATGTTGCTTCCGTTCCCAATGCTGACTCGTCCTGTCAGAGTCTACTTTAATGAGTTCAGCTCAATCTGCAGTGTCCTGATCACGGTCATGGAGATTGAGAAAGATACTTCTCTTCCAGACAATCTCCGCAGTGCACTTTCAAATTTGACGGCCAAAGACGGACCAGTCGCAAATCTACTGTTGGAACTGAAGAACATTCTACCAAATGAACAGGCCTGGGAGAGCGGGAAAATGAAGACGATATCCAGATTGACGTGGCCATTCAAGGAAAAGGAAGCAGGCGCAATCATTGATAGATTGAAAAACTACTGTGGCGAGATCACAAACATTTTAGTAATTGATACATGGTGATCTGACCCGCTTGTAATGATCGTTAATACTAATTCCATCACAAGGAACACGCTCAAGGAAGTCAAACTTGAAGTCCAGCAAGTCAACCAGAAACCCCAGGAAGTTGATCTAGGAGTCCAGGAAGGTAATCGAGGAGTCAAGGAATTGAAAAGGGATTCTGCTGCACAAAAGGTGCGCAAAAAAGGTGAGTCGCTGACTGCCAGTTATCTCCTTACCCTGTTCAAACAAAGTTCCTTCAATGGATGAGTCCCGTGTCTTGTACTGAAAGGCATGACACCTCCTGTCGTCAGCGCAACCTCGAGACCGGTCGTTGGATTTTCCACGTCGATCAGTATGTGACCTGGAACAAATCTGATCGTGCTTTCCTATGGTTGAATGGCCAGTGTTAGCTAACTACAATATTCGCCATTTATTGCAGGTCGCTGACACTCGCAACAGCTGGACACGGAAAGACCATCCTTGCGTAAGCGTGGACTCTTCTGGAGAGTTTTTAGAGAGATAAAACTGACTTTTGAATATTCAGTTCCGCCATCATCGACGAAGTTCAAGGCGAGGGGAAAGCGACACTCGCTTACTTCTATTGCAATTTCCGAGACGACCGGACGACAATCGCAGCTGCGATATTGCGCTCCTTGATTGTCCAGCTACTCCGACAATCTAAAGACGATTGGATCACCAAGATAGGCAAGCAGGAAGAATTGAATGCAGAAGGGGATCTTGATTCTCTGCGAAAGCTATGGAAACAGAAATCGAACGGAGAGCAGCATCCAACAGATCTTGGATATCTACGAAAGCTTCTTGTTGAAGTGTCTACCCTAGTGCACCGACCGGTCCTCCTGATTGACGCCTTAGATCCTTTCCATAGAAGACCTGCTCGTCTTCTCCCACTTGTAGCACGTGATATTGGATGGCCTCACGATATCACTGGACAATGCTCTATGCAACAAACTTGCGATCAGGTGGCCAGACCTAGTCGAATTTTGCTTCAACGTACCTAGAGACCTTGTGGCTGGAGATTTCGGTGCCCCGAGCACATTAGCGCCTTTTCAACTGCCTTCTGTGAAAATTCCTGTAGATCTCAACTCTCTGGTCACTTTCGCAAGACATTGTTTACAAATTACAATTATCGCGTTTTCATCTTAGTATCCCATAGGACACGACACAGTTGCCAGTGGTCGATGATACACTTACTACCTTGTCCTCGCGTCCCACATGTCCGATATCGGTGGATGCAGTTTCATCCCTCGCAGCCAATCCAAATGCAGCCGCGGAATTTCTCGCTGCGGTGTTTCCTCGGAGAGAAATCAAGATCATACTTCCTGCATCCTTTTGCTGGCGATATCCACACATATCCTTCAGGTTGGTGGCGTAAAGCTGTGGAATGGCTCAAGAGGTCGCATCCAAGCAGCCTCAAATCCGGCCCTTGCTATCGTACACCTGCCTTTGTGCTGTGTGTCGGTAATGTCTTTCGTTGTGACGGTGTTTGAAAAAGCTGAAGGTCACAAAACCGCTGGTTTTTCATTACAAATCACCCGGCATGAAGCTCAGCTGGAGATTGTTGTAGACGGGGATTGAGTTAATCTCCCCAGCCAATCCATATAGAAGGACAACAACCGTTCCTTCTAGATTGATTATGGATCGAGTAATTTATTCATCCTGACGAAATTCTACATTGACGTCTCCGACTCTCCGCAGTGTTATTTTAAGGAAAGGCCTACATTTCCGACATGTCTGGTGACCTCACTCCGTCACGACTAGTATGCCATGAAAGCGCTAGGCCTCAGGACCTCAGAGTCGACAGATTCTACCTTCGCTTCGCCTTCCGCATGTACGCACATTCAACCATGATTAACATGTGGACGGTATTCTCGACATTGCCTACTAGGTGCGTCTCCTTCACTACTTAGTACTCAATTGAGGTAACCTGTGTTACGTTCGCAGTCCACGTGTTCTGCTGGCTGTTTATCCGCCGACCCTGTGACAGGTTCTGCCTGTACTCTCTGCCTGAAATCCGCCAGGTGCAACCGTTAGGCGAATAGAACTGTGGAATACTTCGTAAAATAACAATCGCGAGGACATAAAAGCAAGCCGTCTTGACTCTTCCTACTGTCAGTATCAGAGCTATTGTTCGAGATCCCCCTCTCATATCACCTAGTACAAAGCATGCGTTTATCATTCTTCCTCGCTGTTATCGCTGGTTTGACAACATCTATGTCTGTCAGTGCCTGTGAGGGTAAAAACGGACTTTGCGGAAAAGAGAACGGTCAAGCATGCTGCTCAGGTTTTCATTGTATGACGGGTGTGAGTACCAGTCGTTCGCTTTGCATCCGCGATTCAACCCCATGACTCACCCCTTGTGCCTTGTACCAATAGAAATACGGCACTATAACGTACTGTCAATAATCATCGCCCGGAAGACTGAACATGTTGCGACAGTGAGTCGTATTTCTGCTTTCGCGTTAGTACAGTGGTTGATCGCACGACATGCAGTTGTTCAAGTTTGCGAAGTTAAACAATAGCATGCTTGTTTCGTACAAATATTTCCTGCTGCCTCGAACAGACTCTTGTATGACAAAACCCGTGAATTCTGTGGCATTGATGAAAGACGCTCGTTTTACTTGACTTGCCAACGTCTTTGTATGAACGCACAAGAAAACGCAGCCGACATCGAATCACGCCTGCCCAGACCATCTGATCAGTAAGCATGCTACGACAGTTGGCGAAGGGTAGCATTCTACAGCAGGGCCGTGACACCTTCAGGCTAGGCTAAGGGACACGGATCCTTGGGGGCGGCATAATTTGGGGAAGGTCTTGGGTAGGTGGTGGTACTCTGGGGAGAAGTCTTGAGTACGAGGAGTGGGGCACGTGCAAGTGAGACCACGACCTGATGGGTGGTGAGGTCTAAGAAAAAGAGCGACACCTTAGCGTTTGAGTCAAAGGTCAGTTCTTGGACTTGAGATTTTTGTAAAACTCACCACATATCGAAAGATAATCGACAAAGAACCGACTTCTTAACGTAAAAGACATATTAGCTGGAGAGAGCGCTCCAGAATTGTTGCAAGCTCAATCGACGCGTTGATCTGCGAGGCGCTGTAGAAGTAAGGAGTGCATCAAGATTCAAGATTCCTCAGTAGAACCTCGCTGGCCTCATACGGTCTCCAGAGAGAGAGCGATGTTATGCCTCCATACTCATCAGCCAAACCCAGTGTACCAAAATGGGGGGTAGAGCCACGTCATTCCCACCATTTGGCCCTGGGTTATCTTTCGTGGTTAAGATAATAGATATAGATATGAGTAGACTTACCATGATGTGCATGCGCATACTAACCGACCACGTTGCCATACTATTGTTTGTACGTGTTGAATTCTAAGGCCTCCGTCAAACAACGCCAGTCGATCAAAGGTATATGTGAAATGCTAATGCTTCACTTGCCACTTGAGACTATGCAGGATACGAGCTCCAATATTGACCATCGCTCCCATCAATTCACGTCTCCACATATCTCCCCACTTATCCCTGTCGTCGCGCGAGGTACTGGTCTATTAATAATTTGACGCTGTCCACCCCTTGCGGAAGATGAGCGGGACATCAACGAGAGTCGGGACACAGACTTCACTTGACTGGATGTAGGCATTGGCGGATTAGACACTGGATCAGATGGCTATATATCGGCATCACCGAGTTTAAGTCTGAGTCTGAAGAGGTTAGAAGGTGTGTAAGGCACGAGGATAGCCAATGGCCGCCCCATATCCGCGCATACAAGCACCCATTAGTATTCTCACAATATGCCGGACCTCATGACTGGACCTGACAGAAGGGCCTTGCCTCAGTCGTTCGACGCTTGGACATTACATGTCTGCACGTAGGTTCCATGCGAATGCTTAGGTGGCAGGTGTTGATGAGATAGGTGGCGTTGAATGTGATGTGTGAGCTGAGTGCCGAGTCGAATCAACGCGAATTTTGCAGGAAGCAGAACCTTGCCGGCGTAAGAGACCGCACGGGGTGCTTGAAGCTCCAGATTGGGTCAGCGTCACAATGTAAGTTGGCGCGAATGAGAAGAAGGCTCCGTGCTCAGCGAATCAACATCCTACGGTATTCGTGGCGAAACACACGCCACCCGAGCTGTTGTACCGGATCAGCGAAACTAAAAGATAGACAACGAGCCTGTGGGGAAAGATGAACTCCTAGTTATGCAGCGAGTTGAACGGACAAGTAGATATCACTCACCATATTCTCATCCCGGATCACTGCCCTACACCCTCTTTGCTCATCCGAAGTGCAGACGTGCACGCGAACGTGAACACCTCCTCATGGACGTCAAGGAGGGGGGTGCTGACCGCGTGCAACTTGGGGTACGAGCGGAGTATGTAAAGAGAGGGTAGATGTATATGTGCGAAGAGACGAAATTAACAATGTGATCGGAAGATGCGAGCTCATGCTTTTAGAGTACGGAAAACCCTTAAATATAGCCAACATAAAACAGCCGGTAAGAATAACACCAGAGTCAATGCAAAAAAGAAAAGACAGAGCCCGGATGAACAAACGGCCGCTCACACGTCTCAACACCAAACATTCCATCATGCCCACCGGTGCCTCGCTCTCATATAGGCCATACTTGCTAGGCGCGAGATCAGGGTCGACGTGGAGGCCCATCATACGTGCAATGTTGACGAGTTTGCCAATCTGTGAGGGTGGGAGTCAGTTGGGATTTCGTTAGACATTAAGTTGGAACTGAAGTGTGGAAAGGGGAAGGGAAGTTGTGGAGATACGATGGAGGAGGTGAAGCCAAATGGAACAAAGAACGAGACAGAGATATAGACAGGAAGACCAGAAAACGCATGACCATTAAAGTCGAAACACGACAAAAGTAATCGAACAGGAAAGTCAATACTGAACAATCACGATGTGATGGGAAGTATCTACGAATTGCGGATGGCGGTTCCAGAGCAGAGAAGTAAAGTAGAAAGGCTCCGTGCATGACTTCGATAAAGAAGTCCGATTCACCGTAGGTCGAAAATATTGACAAACAAGGGGGATACGCCACTCACCTCTCTTCCTTTATCACAAAACACTGCAAACAGCACACCGAGTACAATCGCAGACCTATGATCCGAGTCGTACTCGCTCGCATGCATACTATTCGAATTCAACTCCGAACCAGACAGGGCCCTTGAAGCCACCCTCCACATGCAGAGCACTTGCTGAGGCAACGCACGAAGAAGCGCAGGAGAGGTGAGGTTTTCTTCCGGTGACAGTTCGTTCCCTGACTTCTTTGACCCTAGCGAGGTACTCGCCCTTTCGTTGTGTACAGCTTATTCATGTCCTGTTGGTTCAGAGGGAGCTCCGGGGTGAGTGGGACTGGAACTGTAGAGGGCAGCACTAGCGCTCTCTTCGACAAATAATGCCAGTGCGAAGCACCTGAAACAGATGCGAACAAGGGGAGGAACGGAGCAAAGCTGAGGTCTGGGTTAGGGCCTTTTGCAAAGGCGGAGGGGCAGGTGGGAGCTAAAAGGATAGCAGGAGTTGTATCTGATCTGTGGGTGTACGGGAGGCCTGACTCTAGGTACTGTACAGCGTGAGCTTGCGGCAGTCATCAGTGAACGCATGAATCCTTGATTTCGTAGCCGTGGGAATTGTATGGCGGTTTAATTCTGCTCCTGCCAAAGATGATCATGTATGCTACGAAAATTTTGCTATGTTCCTATGCAGCCATGCATGCTTACCGACATAGACTAGCATGTAAAGTTAGTGTCTAAGTTGTGACACGCTGCCATTGCAGCCAGCAAGGGATGGGAGTGCATATGCATTATCCTTGTTGAACAATCTCACTCACACCCATCTATGTTTTGAATTGAGCGAGCATTTAAGCCTTTCTAAGAGGCGGTCACTTTAGCACCGGCTCGCTGGGGTGAATTGGCATGGCAGTTCTTGTCAAAATGGTGAGATCTTGCCATAGTAGTCAGCAAAGGATGGGAGTTTATTCACCTTGACGTTGTTGAGCATTCTTGGTTGCGATCGCTTACGTTTCGAATTACAATATCATACAAGACATTGCAAAGGATGGTCACTTTAGCAGGGGTCAACAAATATAATTTCTTGTGGCGGTTCAAGACCAAATTGTCAGACAGGGCCTTGAAGCCCATCGCAGGGCGACAGCGCACTCCTCTCCACCCCTTTGAACGTTCTTGTTTTCCTTAGTCTATGTTCTGAATTAAAACATCATCCAAGACCTTGTAGTGGGAATCGCCTTTGACAATTGACAAAACGAGTAGAGCAGCATTTGACCTTGTTTTAAAATTGTGACGCTTCCGGCATCACCGCACAGAAGTACACTGAGTAGTAGAGCATACCATCGTTCCGTTGTAAGAGCATCTTTGAACACTATGATTCCTGCTGCATAGTGGATAAGTCAAGCGCATTTCACTGGACGAAGATCCGAGGCTTACATTGTACAACGCCCACTAGTCAGTTTCGCTGGGGTTCACGTCGTTGACTTCCCAACCAAAATCAGGGTCAAAATCGTCAATGTCAGAGGCAGAGAGGGTAATAGGTGCTAGTTCAAGAGCCAATGGCCGCATTGCATTCGGAATCAAATGCGAGAGTTAGAAGTAGTGCAATATTTCATTAACAAAGTGTGAAAACAAACATTCATGCGTTGACTGGTGCATAGTGAGATATGAGTTAGAAAGAGATGCGGTAGTTGTCTTCCTCATCCTCCTCTTGGTCCTGGTCCTCACCGCCTTCCATCTCTGCATCATCCGGATCGTCGACCCTACCACCATCGTCACACTCCTGTCCCTCCGGGCCTTCACCTTCTCTTTCGCTTTCGTCTTCGTCCTGGTCTTCATCCTCGTCCTCGTCCTCGTCCTGGTCCTCTCCTCCGCCATCACGGTCGTCTTCATCCTCATACCCCCCCTTCTCTCCCTCACCCTCGTATGGACGATGGTCACTCCCCCAGTTCATACCATCACCCTCCTCCTCTGATTCTGAATCATTCACCAGGTCTGTGCCGGCACAATCTCTTGCGACCTCCCGCAGGGTGGCAGGATGCCCAATTCCATAGTGCGTGTACCGCATGAACATATCTCGGTCCACAAATCTGAGGGGTCAATAGCTTGAGTTGAAGGACGAGGGGAACAACGGTTGTGCTTACATTCTGATATAGTAAGCTTCCCAGTCATCTAATTCACCACCTTGACGTCCAAAGGACTTCCCGTGGCGAAGAGAGGTGGTTCCGCGATCACAGGAAAAAGCCGGGATCAAATGGACGCTTCGAATGACTTGGCCGGGGTCAAGAAAGCCAAACGCATCCCGGTCAGACTCTTCAACAAAAGCCACCTTTGGAAGTCTGGCACAGTGCATCCCTGATTGGTGGTTGGCCAAGGGTGCCAGCCATCTGACGTAGAGGAGCTCAATCTCTTGCTTTTTGATGGGACCCTGGACGTTGAGCCAGACATCCACATGATAGATGCCCAGAACACGGGCGTACCAGTATGGATGTTGGGGTCTCGTTTCCCCAGATAAGACCATGACGTCCGGGTGTGTCCGAGTATTGATAGCGTCGTACTCTCGTCGAAGGTCGTAAGTAGTGTAGCAAACCTGTTGATGTGAAGGACCGTGTACTAGCCCAATTGATTAAACATGCAACTTACCTGCATTGTTTGAACGGGGTATAACCTATTGTCTGAGATGATAACAGAATTGCGCTCTTCATCTGTGAAGGCATGGTCGCAATAGCCAACGTCTAAGGCTCGAAGTCGATATAGTACGTGGTCCTTGAGTTTGGGTATGAATCCCTTCATATCACAGTGAGTAACGTCAAAGTAGAGGATGGTGACACCTACTGCTACAGCTGGATCATCCCCATGATCCCTAAGGAAACTAAAGATGTCCAACGGATTGTTGCGGCTAAGCTTTGGTATGTAGTGGTGGTCCTTCAGCCCTGCAGGCGGGTCCGTCGGCGGCTCATCCCTGGTGCACCCTGCCTCTGCCACTCGGCGAAGGACTCTTCGGCGACGCTCATGCTTAGCAAGTTGAGTCTGAGTGTCTAGCTTACTGGTCAATGGATAAAATGCTTTGAGCGCTCTATGCGCCAACTCTCCCTGGCCAGAAAAATTGAGATGAAAAGTTATATAGGACTCGGAGATTCACCTACAATTTGTGATGTAAAGGAGTCGACAGTCCCAAAGAGCCGAATTGACTTTAGATAGTCCCCCATGGCGTGGAATTTGTAAGTGTTCAAATTAAATTTCTTGACCTTTCGCCCGCTGCTGCTCCCAGCACCTGCTTTGTCGGAATGCGAGCCTTCGCGTGCAGCCTTGCGTTGGCGAGCAGCCCTTTCTTTTGGTAGCTCGAAGGTGGAGAATGCAGCACAGGTGAGATCTCGAAACTTGCGCAACTGACCTGACAGTCTCTTGAAAGTATCATCTAAGACTGACAGGGTGGTGTCGGAATGCATCCTCAGTTTGGCGAGAGCATGCCATTGCGCAAACCTGTACAACAATGATTGTACGATGGCGTCATGGTCTCCTGGGAAAAGCCCTTCAAAGACCGGCATGGCGCACTGAGGTACAACTTCATTAGCACACCTTGAAATTGAATCAGAAATACGAACCTGCAGAATGTCTTCAAAGTCTCTTGCTGCAAGCCTTTTCATTTCAGAGGTATTATTTGCAAATTTGCGAATAACCCCGTTACCATACGACGGGACGTTGCGAAATCTAAGTTTGATTTACTGACTTTCCAAATTGGCAAGGAGAAAGGCGGGGGACAAACCTGTGGTCAAGGCGTGCAACCAGGATGTCACCTTGAGGAAGTGCATGGAGTAGCCGGATGAGGTGGGTAAACAGTGCCTTCCACGTGCCTAGTTCACATTCGTGCATGAAATCAACTACAAGCATGCGAAACGCATCGAATCCAAGCGGTCCAAGCCTTTCTACAAATGCGTTCTAGTGGAACGTCAGGTACTGGTTAAAGTCGATTCATTTTGAAGGCGCTCACCACTGTCGGCACCCAAGACCCCTCTCCGAGAGTTGTGCTTACCCTTGAGCCATCCACAGCGTTTCCAGAGCTATAGATAAATCTGCGGGCCTCCATTACCCTTTCCAGGCAGTAAATCCTGAGGTTAGCTACTCTGCCTCGCATATCACTAAACAGGCCCAAGAGATCAAAGGAGGTTTTCCGCATGAGACAGCGTGGACATGGACAAGATCCCATGTCTTTGATGGTCGCTATTAGAGCCCTGAAACATTGGTTAGTATCTGAATGAGGAAGGGAATAAAAAGAACGCACTTTTCTGGATAATCGGCCAAGTAGGTGAAGATGCATGGAAACACCCTTCTCAATATGCCATCCGGGCACTGGAGTACAATCCCATGGCGATATGCATTGAGGAACTCGGAATCCAGTAAATGTTTCCAACAGCCCTGAAACAAGTCCCGCCTACAATGTGCATGAAGAGCTGCCATGCCGCTTTTTGATATTCCAGGTAGGCTGCTAAGGACGTCTTTCACCCTATCTGGGAGCTAAATAATCCAAGGTGAGAGAGGCATAAAGACTGGAGAAAAATAGCCTACTGAGGGTAAAAATCCGACAAGATGGCATGCACCGGATTTGGGTGCGGAGCGTGCATACTTGGTTAAATTTCCAAAGTACAAGTACAGTGGCCAAGCCTTGGCTGTTCCGAAGGTTGCGAGGTGAGTTGCATCGGAAAAAAACATGAGTCCAGCAATAACGCGTTCCAGGGTGCACCCGGGCTCTCTTGGTTGCCTCTGGAGGTCGTCCTGAGCTTGTAGCCAGGAGTCAGAGGAATAGAGTTCATCGAATACACGCTCTTGATGACCGTCCAGGGGGTCCTTCCAGATGCGCTTGAAAGGGAGGAGGTGGAATGCATTGGCTTGAACGTCAGCGAATGCAGAACGAATCACTCCTACCAGTGGGCGATAGTGAAACCCAGGAATGCTAAAGGACCGAGGTGGGTCGTCCTTAGATTTAGTGGGTATGTCAAGGATGACGTCGGTTTCTAACCAGTCGTCTGGAAAAATGGTAGTCCCCTTTTCTCCGTTACCGTCTAACGTATGCAAGCTCCTCCTCACTGAAAACCCATCCAGGTCCATCAAATTGAAGTCTTCCGCCTGAATCACCTCTTTAACGAGGCGCGATACTTCGGCCTCTGATTTCTGATGACTCCCGGAGTTCATCCATTTCATAAGTCGATAGGTGGTCATATTGGGGAAGGGATAGGGCGGTTTTGGATGTGGATCAGGCCTCTGAGAACCTTGCGCATGGGTGGCGGTTGGGGAGGATACGGCTAGTAGCGAAGAAGGAATAAATTTGTCGGGCTCGAAGGAGGGCCTCCTAGGGTACTGTCGACATAGTCCAAAGGCGTTAAACGCAGTTTCAAGAGAATCGCGCAGGGTCAACAGTACCCTTTGAATTCTGCTCTGCGGTGGAGTATGAGTTTCAAGAGGCGAATTTCTCCCGCAAGAATCTGAAGGGTTTGCGTCTTCATCGGCAGGTAAGAGATCCTGGAAATTTCTTGGAACCAGCCTAAGCGGGGGAACTGAAGGACGTTGACTTGGGTCTACTAGTGCTTCATCAGCGCTGTGACAATGGGTACAAATTAAGAGGGTGCGCACCTGGAACGCCATGGCCAATTTCTGCATCCTGCATTGCAACGTCCGAAAGGTCTGCATCCTGGAATGCATAAGTTGGTGTACCAGCGCGGGAGGCGCTGGCTTGGTCGTTGGGCTCAGAAAGCGCGCTAAAGGCCTTGGTTTCACACCGAGCTATGGGCTTCAAAGAACGATTCTTTGAAGGCCAGACAGGTCCGAGCTATGGATTGGAGAGTAGGTGAGCGGTACTATGAGGATTTTCGGGACAAGGTAAGAAACTAGCGACCTACTCTGGAAGGACTGAGTACCCTGAGCTGTGAGGACTTTTGTAACGGTTGAATTGCCTCTCTTGCCCGCACGCGCCTTCTCTCTGTAGCCAAGGTGCTTGCCCTCAGATAATGCTTGCAGACAGAGCGATGCCTGCTAAGCCCGCGGAAATCCGTATCCCTCTCCCAAGAACAACGCGGTGCACTGCAGGACACCATTGAGAGGATGAAGATGATGAGCAGCGTCCAAAGTAGTCGACGAAGGCGCATTCCGCTGCCAACTCAGAGGCTGCAATTGACACAAGTTAAGTTATGCGACCTTCAAAAATTCAAGTCTCAGACGTCTTCATTTGGCATTACCATATTTGTGACGGTACGTCCGAGTCGTTCCGTTCAACTTAGTATGAGACTGGGTGAGAGGGTGGGAGAAACAACGATAAGGGGGTACAATTCCAAGGTCAAAGCCAGTATGTAGTTGACAGTTGCTAAATGCTGTACTTGGTGAATCGTGTAGGACCCCTGCCTTCAAGCCACCTTCGTCCTCGAAGCCGATTCCATTGAGCCGTGCCCAGCAGGGGAAGTTGGAGGAAAGTTTGGAGCAGGAGAACGGGATGCATGGCGCTTCGCCGACCAGGGGTGCGACATGAACGTTGAAACTCGAGGTGGTGAACGCAGAATGCCAAAGCTGATAAACGTGCCAGTCACGTGAAACTGACTGAAACTGACTTCCTATACATCGAAGGTAAGGATGACATTCTGGGAGACAGATACAAGCGACGCTGCAACATAAGACTTCATAACTCACCCTAAATCTAGGGAAAAGACGAACTATCCAACAATCGCCGCTGTACGATTACAAGTTTGACGCAGGAATCTTCAAAGCTTTCGACTCGGAATTGGAGGTAGGGCCTAGTTAATTCTAGCTTTCATCCATTCCACAACTTCTTCTCCCCATTCTTCCCCTTGACCGGAACATAGAAGCCCAGTTAGGGCTGATGTGATTGTGGCCTTTGCCAATGATCATCTGGGGCGCCTTTCCAAGCCGCTTCTCGATATCCGGCAGTATCTCCTCCCACGATAGCAACAGCCAGTCAGGCTCTCGCTCTGCCCTGACAAGGAGAATGTCAGGGTGGTCCTTGATCTGTTCATCGGATGGAGCATTCCAAAGAGCCTTTGGCTCCCTCTCCCTCTGTTTCTCCTGAGAACCAATGTATTGTTGTGCGGGGACTTCGGTCCTAAATCTTTTTCTCATCAACGAAGTACCAGCTGCCACCACATTAGATAATGCCTTTGAATCGAGGATGTAAGGTTATCGACACAGGTGGATAAAGGCTCAACACTCGTGTGCACGTCCGCTGAGTGGCCCATGATAAATGTAGCATTTATCGGGGTATCGAGGGTACGGCAATGACGTCGACATTGGTGAAAATCCAATTGACTGCATCACGAATGTCCTCGGATGAAGCCGGGAACTTGACCTCTGGAACAAGTCTGTAGTCCGGGCAAAGTCCGGGATGATGGTGATGATGAAACCGTGCTGCGCAAAGAAAGATCCAAGCGCGCGGTATCCCATAGAAAATGGTTCAGGAAATTCTTTTGATCCACTGTTGTATCCACCTCCATAGACGAAAAACAGGATGGGTGTCTTCCCATCCTTAGTGAGAGTCGAGTTTAGCGGGTAATAGACGTCAAGCTGCGAGTGATGTAAGGTCACGAACGTGGCATCAAAGTTTCTATCACAAACCTCATTTCTGGTGCTGCGCTTGTCGTCGTATACAAAAGTCTTGCGTTCAATCCTCTCTATCTGCCTTTCTTTCATCTAGAATAGGCACGAACGTGAGTCAAGACCTTCCGAAAGGACTGTAGCGTCCTCTTAGGCATTACCGTATATTATTTGCGTCCTTGGTAAAAGGATAGTGCATTTTCGCCATCGCATTCACTGAGTACATAGTAGTTGACAAAAAATAAGATATTAGAAAGCGTACGATGAGGTATCAAGGTAAAATACAATTAGAAACCACGAAGTGACGTCACTGAATCCTCGCAGGCTCGTAATCTGGCATCGCGCAGGATGCCTTCTGAAATCTCTGCGCCCATGCATCCTCCTTCGCGCTTCAAGATCGTCACGTATTGGGCGTACTGGCGGACTCATGTTGACTGCAATGTAATTGGACAATATGGTGTCACGGTGCACTTGAGCAGGCGTCCTGCTGGTCATCCTCCACCTTAATTTCGTCCAGCGACACCCCATACAAACTCCGTTCCATCACAACGTAGCCTGCCTCCTGAAGCCTCTGTGCCCACGCGTCTTCATCACGCTTCAGGAGCGCCACAAATTGGACGTACTGGCGGACTCGATTCTTTGCTGCCGTGTAGCTCGAATGCACCGTGTCGATGCTGTACATAGTGAACAGTCTGTCTGTCTTGCTCATCGTTGAGCATGTCGATTCCGTCGAGTGACATCTTACACAAACTCAGTGTGTGCCCCGCGGAGCGAAATAAAAAAAACTCTTACGATGTATATCTGCTTCTCAAGACTATGACCAGCCATCATTATCTTGGAAAGATGATTGGGGATTGGGGATGCAGAGTCTTCGCTGCCTCCATCAAGAGAGCGCTGAAAACTGTAAGAAGGTGATGATGACTTTGGGGATGACAACATTCTGGGTTGTACTAGCACTCGAGGTTTGAAAAACAGAAGCTTACCATGAGTCATCCATTTAGATTTTTGATGAGTGTTTTTGGTCGGAGTATTCGGCGTTTGAAAAATGCCTCTTCTAATTGGCCAGTAAGTAGGTACGTACCTAGTGATCAAGCCGGGGGATGAAGGCCATCCCTTTAGCGGAGAGCCTGAGGGTTCGGACAGGCCTGAGACTTGCAATTGGGGGTATGGGGCACGATTGTGAAGTTGGCTCTCAGCGAGCCCCAAGGGTCACTTGGCAACTTTCGTAAAATACATGAGGCCTGTGTGCTTACCATAGCTCCATCTACTAGTACGTGAGCGCTTGAGCATCGGCTGGTGAGCAATAGGAGAAAATGTTTGGCGAGGGGTCCAGTAGATATATTTGGCAATCCCAAATAAGGACTAGCTGTCAATGTGAATCGAGATTCTTTAAATATTTTAAGCTCAGAGAATGCTCCGACTGATCTTGACTGAGTGGAACTGAAGGCCGCATCACTGAATTCCGACAGACAGTGCAAGTCACTGGCGCTATACTAGTACTGGTGGCATAGTAGTAGTACTATTCGACAAAACTAATGTAGGATCTCCATACTTCCTCAAATTCATGGTCAGAATCAGCCCCACCGTCCCAATCAGCCCCATCATCAGAATCAGCCCCACCGTCGGAATCAGCCCCACCATCAGAATCAGCCCCATCATGACCACCAGCTGTGCCATGCAAATCAGCCTCGTAGTCCAAATCGGCCCCCTCTGCATCATGGTGAGGTTGAAGGCTGGCAGCTGGCACTGCTGCAGCCACCAATGCTGGCAGCTGGGGCGGTATGAATGGTAGAGGTAGCAGAGGAGCAGGCTGCATTGGTGGGGGTGCGGGAGCAGGTGCAGGAGAAGGTGCAGGTGATGGTGTAGTTACAGGCGGTGGTGCAGGCGGTGCAGGCATGGGTGGAGCCAAGGCCAAAGGAGCGAATGGCAGGTAATAGCAAAACGTTGCACCATCCACTGCAGTGTCTGTGAAAAATTGCTGCCTTGCAATGCGCTGCGCCCTAGTGGTAGCTGCTGGGTCGTATTGCTTGACGCTGAGGTATTTGCCACTACCGCAGTTGCGTACTGGTCAAGTTGGGGCTGTTAATAGAACTGCAACGCATAAAAAAAAAAGGGAAACCCACTGGGGGGCATCTTTGAGCACTATGTCCTCTTGACCTTAGTACTCAGCACCAAAGGCAGCGATGTAACGCCAGTGCAATCGTTAGTCGGACCCCTTGAAGGAGTATTTAAATCTTACCTTGGCCGTAAAATTACATATTATGATGTGTTCAAACCTTGAGGTACTTCAAGTTATGTCACGGTAATTCAATTCGAATGGGTGAATGCGGAACTTACCAGTGCTCCCTGGCCTGATGTGGGGTGCTGAATGTAAATTAAATTGCCTAGCGAATGGACCCTCGGCTGAAGCCTGGAATGGCGGAGATGGAAGTCCCTGGTAAAAAAATGGAATTGCCCAAGGTTATGAGACCTTGGGCGGTAATCCTGTGGTTCATAAAATGGGGTTAAGGACCTGAGGTATGAGATCCTGGGGTTCTTAATCCAACAAACTCTTCACCTTCACAAACGATCTACAGCGTTCATTTCATTGAGGAAGTGTGTCTGAGGTTGGGCGTTGTGCAGCTGGAGCTGTGAAGATGATAACAACGGCGTGGGCACACTACCGTGACGATGGGTCCCCAACAGCGGTGGCTTACTCACCTGGCTATGTTGTCGCAGTGCAGCGTCCTGGCTATCGCAGGGAGTGGGCGATTACTCCCAAACACCACAGCTCATATGGGATCATACTAACTGCGTCATGTTAGTCATGAATGGTTAGTCATCACGCTTTTCGATCGCCGCTGCATTTCAGCAAGTATGATTAGCATTAAGGTAAGTTACTATGTATTGAATTTTTAGCTCTACACGGTCCTTGAGCAAGCGCACCTGAAGGCCTGAAGACCCACAAGCTCGCCCAGAGCGTCACTCATAGATGAACGCACAACGCGACGGTGAGATACAATTCTTCCA